>NTHP01000293.1:149061-174602 GCA_003416845.1 Oplegnathus fasciatus | reverse complement strand
AGGGAAAAAAGCAGGGGCCCTAATATTGAACCCTGTGGAACCCCATATGATAGTGGGGCAGAGGAGGACTCAGAACCAGCAAGGGCAACAGACATAGTCCTGTCTGCCAAATAGGACCTGAACCAATCCAGGGCACTACCACAGATGCCCACCTGGTGTTGTAGCCGCGCCACTAAAATTTTGTGGTCCACGGTGTCAAATGCTGCTGTTAGGTCGAGGAGGACAAGAATAACAAAGTCACCAGAGTCATTAGCAAGAAGAATGTCGTTAAAAACTCTTAATAAAGCTGATTCTGTGCTATGCATAGTTTTAAAACCAGACTGGAAGACCTCCAGCACATCATGCTCGTCGAGGAAATCTTTTAATTGAGCATGAACCACTTTCTCCAAGATTTTTGACACAAAAGGCAACTTCGAGATGGGTCTAAAATTGGCCAGCACACTGTGATCGAGGCCCGGTTTCTTAAGCAGGGGTTGCACGACAGCATGTTTAAAACAATCAGGAAACACACCTGAGGACAGACTGCTGTTTATAATGGCCAGGACTGACTGGCCTATACATGGAAAGACCTCCTTGAAGAAGTGAGGAGGGACAGTGTCACAGGGCGAACCTGATGGCTTCAAGTGGCCAACAACATCTTTTAAAAACAAGACACCAGCTCAAACTTCTCAAACGTAGCAGTGCAGGGGACAAAGTCAGAGGGGTCGGATGCAGGAGCTGAGACGAGAGCCCGTGCAGTAGCAACCTTGTCGATGAAAAAGTTCAGGAAGCGATTGCACATGTCGGGGGAGGTCTCAGTGCAAACAGGCTGTGGGGCATTAAGAACAGTGTCAATGGTTGTAAAGAGCACACGTGGGTTGTGTCGATTAGACTTGATGAGGTTTGCCAGGTGTTCCCTTTTGGCCTTAGTTACAGTGTCCTGGTAGCGCCGCCAACAGTCTTTTAAGATTTGGAAAGACACCTGCAGCTTATCTTTCTTCCACCTGCGTTCAGCTCTGCGGCACTCCTGCTTAACTGCTCGAGTCCTGTCATTAAACCAGGGCTCAGGTTTGGGTTTAGGCTGCACAGTTTTTAATGGAGCCACAGAGTCNAGGCTGTGGGGCATTAAGAACAGTGTCAATGGTTGTAAAGAGCACACGTGGGTTGTGTCGATTAGACTCGATGAGGTTTGCCAGGTGTTCCCTTTTGGCCTTAGTTACAGTTGCCAAATTGCAGTAAAAAAAAAGGTTATTGATTAGCACCGAAGACACAATGACTATTTGGCCGGGGGCTGAGAATTCTGGCTTTCAAAACTCTTTTGAAGCCTCTGAACTCCTCGTCCAGGAGGGTTTTAAAAAATTCTCAGTCCGTCTCTGACTTCCTCACACTCAGCCTCACAAAGCCAACTGAAATTGTGCAAGCTCTGTTCTTTGTGAATGTTTCCCATGCTAATATCCCAGAAACAGACTAAACCCGGCGGTCAGACGAATCAGCGGACTATTGGGAATTTCTTAGATGATAATTTAACACACTGTGTCTCCTTCTCTGCAGCCGAAAGCTTGTGGAAAAACTATTTCTTCTACATACAGTATTATAAAGATTATTTGAAATGAAGCCTCTCTTTGTAGCATCGATGTGCATTTATTTCCTCATTTAAAAAAAAAAACATACCCTGGAGATAGTTTAGGAAAAACTTGACAATGTTAACAAAACCCTAACTCTACACTAATCCACTGAGTGTTGCATTTGTCCAGAGTCAAGAAGAGTCAAGAGTTTAGCAGTACGTCTCTGGGTGCAGTAATTGGTCATTTAATAATGGCTGCCCAATTTCCACAGTGATGATGATGAAAGTATAATGATATCTTACGAAACTCTCTGCTGGGTTTTGTTTTTTGCACCTCTGGTACCTCAGCAGCTCTTTGCAGCAAACATCTCCTTTCCATTGTTGCATAGCTTTGTGTATGTGTGTGTGTGTGCACCTGTCTGTGTGTTATTTTCTCTCTCACTCTCCTATCAACAGCCCTCTTAAGAAAGTGTTTAATTCCTTGTTAATTAGTGCTCTCTGTCACGGTCCCTCGTTGAAGGATGTGTTTACCTCTCGTCTCCACGGTAATGAGATGTTCCGCTGCCTCAGGCTCATTTAGAGGTTAACACCCATCAGAGCTCAGAGACCAAACCCTCCCACTGCTGCTGCTGAGTGGAGTGGAAACCAAAAATGGCAAAAGTGCTACTACAATATAATGGTCTAGATCCTTCATTAAAAGGTCTTGTTATTTTCAAATATGTGTACAGGTAATATACATGTTGGGTTTGTAAAGCTTTTGAGGTTACAAACAAAAATCACCATTATATTAATATAAGATTAGTCTGGCAGGAAGGCTGCTTATATTACCATATTACAAATCAGTATGTCCCTTTAAATAATGCAATGCACATGTTTGTGGTGGCACCAGTGGCAGTGGTTAGCCAGTTGTACTGTAGCCTAAAACTCCAGAGCAGCTGATCACCTGAACAGTCTGAAGAGAAGGCAGAAAATGTAGCCTCTCCATGTTCAGGTCAACAAATCACCAAATAGATTTTGATTTTGACAATATTGTAAAACATCATGCAGGAATTTAGTAGAATCAATTCATCTTCTGTCATTAACTTAATGTAAATATGGAAGTTTTGTTGATTTCAAGTTAATTCAACTTAGAATTTATAGTTTTTATTTTCAGACTACTTCAGAACTTATAAAATGATGAATTGAATGAATGGACTACTGAATGTTCACTTAACTCATCAAATTAAGTTTCTAAAGAGACATGATCAACATAATATCTTCCCAGCATGCATTGTTTGGGGGTCATAACCTTACAGAGATCCCTCTTCTTTGTAGTTTGAAGAAAATGTATATGATGGAAACTTGTTGTGTGTCTTTTTTTTTAAGATAAATCCTGTTTTTCATAATAATGGAAACAGTGATAACCACAATGAAGGCCAGTATCGAATTCAGTCCCTATCACAGTACATTTATCATTTAACGAGGTCTATGGGAGCCTTGCGTGTTGTACTCTGGTACAAAGTGGCTCCAACAGCAGCAGCCACAGCTCTAAGGCATTGTGTCAAATGAAGGACTGAGAAAATGTAAAAGGAAAGCAAATCTAATTGTGGCGTCTGTCAGCGTGACTGAACACCATAATCTTACCCTCAACTTAAAATTATGAGACAGATTTACTTTTTGCACCTGTTTTTCAGCGTCTCTCTCTGTCTGACTCCCCACCGATTATGGTGCCATGTGTACCCTATGTATATTTTGTGCATCTTTGATTTGTAGTATATATCATTCATTTTTGTCCCCCATGAATGTGTATATTGCCTCCTAATGTATTAGCAATTAGATGTATGCTAAAGATGAATAATTGGAATATTTTGAGTAATAGTAACAGTTTTTCTCAGGTGGAGTTGAACCGCGGCTAAGGTAAATATTTTGTAATCAAGATCACATCAAGGAAATGAGGGATATATATATATATATATATATGAAAATGACCAGTGACATCATAATCATCTAATCACATTCATATGTGTCAAGACAAGGAACATTAAAAAAACAAACATTAATATGAATAGACGTAGAAAGACAATTCAAAGGAGTCTTACACAAATGTCCACTCAATAGGTCACAAAAGATATCACAAAAATATCAACACATTAACTTCATCTTATTTTTTACCACTTTTGATCAAAAATGAATCCATGACAAACATCCAATAAAGTCAACTTTTACAGGATTAGGATTCAGACAGAGAAAATAGGAAATTTTCTTTTCCCTACATCATCCCTTCCCTTCTATCCTCACACCTCCCTGCGGGTAGGAAGTAAAGAACAACTCAGTTGTGTGGAAATAGCCTGGAACCTGGGATGGGTCTGGGCCCTCTGTCGTCAGGATGGATGAGAGAACATTACAAAGCTGCAGGGAAGGGATTTAACCTCTGCAGGCCGTCTGCTCTAACACTCCCTCTCACTGCCACTGTCCTTTGATAAGAAATGAGTCTGGCTGTAATTAAGGCTTAAGAGACATGAGGACAAAGTGAACTTCAATCAGTTCTGGTCTCTGGTTGAGTAGTTGGTGTTACAATGTCGGAGAGAATAATCTCGGACAGTTTCTGTGCAGAATATCACAAATCAATGTTCAGCATTGAACCCTTGCGTAATAAATTAGGGAGCAAGTGCATTAAAGAGAAGGTGAGAGAAAGTGATTTATTAAAGTGTGGTTCAGACTTACAGTGTGTTGCTTAATTTCTGGTTCACACATTAATTTACTAAGCTGAGAAATAAGTTCCTGTAACAATGTGGAAAAAGGAGGAAGATGAGTCAGCAAAATGTGTGTAAGCATGAATAAGTCCTGTCTGTGTATTTGCATTTGTGTGTCTTGCTGCATGCGTGGCTTGCTTGTTTGTTTTTCCTTGCTTTCAAAAATGGCCAACAAAATTAAGATTCAGTCCTTAAAGAATTCCAAAGTTAAAGGAGTGTTGGCTTCACACATCCCATAGAAATAATCAAAATGGATAATCAATACACTTAACCTATCTAAACAAGAAAAAAAACAAAACACAAATCACTTACCAAGGCTCCTTAGAACATGAGAAAAGCAAAACAGAACAAAACAAAACAGCATGTTAGAAAGAGTAGAGCCTGCGGGAATGTAAAAGCCCTGCACAACTATGGTACACCCACACAGGTGATTTTATTTATTCTGGCTGATTAGACTTGATCTCAGGTCTGTTTGGGTGTGTACAGAATATGTTTGATAGACAACACCCTGACTCTCATGTTAGCTTTTTGCAACTGTTAGGGTGGGAAAATTACACCTTTATCATTCAAAATTAGTTCAAGGAATTTGGTGACCTCACATAAATCCCAGCATAGTTTTTCCTATCTTCAACTTTAGTAGAAGTCTAATCAGCCAAAATAACAGAAAAGTCACGTTAAGTCAAGTCAGTTTTATTTATATAGCCCAATTCAAGTCATACATCTCAGCCTGTCCACGATGCTAATGCAAAACGACTTGCTACTCCCTCGGTACGAGGGGGGCCCAGTTACCACTCAACAAAATCACGACTGTTTGCTGTCCTGGCTCCAGAATGGTGGAGCGAGCTCCCCATTGACATCAGGTCAGCAGAAACTCTACACTTGCACACTTCACACAACCTTTTGTTCCTGTTGTATGGTTCTGTACGGAGACTTCCTCTTTACTGAGAGTTGAAATAAAAGATGATTATTCTTAAGGAGCTCGTGATCTAATTCTCATTCCAAAAACATAATCACTCTGTGTGAGTCATTAACTTCCCAGCCCATCCTGACAAAGGTGCTTCTCCTTTCACAACACACACACACACACACAGATGTTAAGACCACCTCCACCGTCAGTTCTGCTGACGCTGAGGTACCTCGCTCTGCTTAACAGCATCTACAGAGCCTACAGCCATACTAATGCCGTTATATTTATAATACTTCATTATGCACCAGAACTGCTTGTAACAGTTATCCTGAGGCAAATTAACTCATGATGAGGCAGTTTTTTTTAACACTGTGAAGTTTGCCATCACGGTGAGTAAGATTACACATGTTGTAATTATAGAAATGACCTCCAGTTTTATTAATGTGGTCGTTAAAGGATCCCTCCAGTGTTGGTGAAAGTTAGCATCATTTTCCATACCAGGCTCTCTCTCTCCCTTATCAACCTGCTGCGGATCTTTCAAGCAGTTTATACATAGTTAGCTAAAATGAGACAGCTGTTCTCCTCAGTCCCATTTATGTCACTCTTCAGATCGAGAATGAGATGAGATGAGAATGAATGAACCTCAGAGGTGTGTAGTAATGTCATTCATGGAAGAAATGTAATGGTTGAAGATGTAAGGAGAACCATACATGTGGCTTTACTATCCCACACACTGCTTACTGGTCCTGAAACAACACGTTGATTCATTGATTAATCAGTTGACAAAAAATGTTTCACCAGTAAGTAATTTATCAAGCAAAAATTTGCTGAAAACTATGACTGAATATGTTCGTTAACAACCTTTTTTTCCATGACTAAGACGAGCCGATAACGAGACAGCACCGACATCATTAAACACCAACTGTGACTACATTAACACGCAGTATTGTTGATGATAAAAGACGAGAGTCAAATGTAGTTTAAAAAATGAAATGTTTAACAAAATTTTTCTTTATTTTCGCGGACAAAAAAGAGGAGGAAGGATGAAGTATAATAGACTATTTTGTTTTTTTCAATGCTGCAGTTCAGGACTACAGCGGCAACACACAATGAGCACAGTCAGGAGGACTCAAAGTAACTTACATCAACTATTTTACAGAAAGCAAGTTAAAGTTAACAATGTCAACAACAGGACTAAAATGACAAAAAAATATTGATTTTGGTTAGACTAGATTGAATGAAATGTTTAATATAATCTGATGAGTTACGGCTCACTTTGACTAAGATAAGACTTAATTGCCCATACTTTTAGTCAAGAAAAACTTGACAAAAAAAAAAACAAGATGAGGTTGACTAAATATGATAAAAACTAACAAGGACATTTGACACGGGACTAAGACTAAATAAAAAAAATAGCTGACAAAATGAACACTAATTGCAACTCTACTTTTCAGAACAAAAAGCCTCTCTTGATAAGTGTTTCAACCTTCACCCATAACATCCTCCAGTTGAGGTTCGAGAGGATCACTATGTGTCATGCCTCATCCTGTGCGCTACATCTTTCTTTCCCTTTCTGTTGATGCCCAGAGGTGTCAGCAGTAGCCATGTTGATACTGCAGTCGACCTCTGTGGGGAACGGCCAAGCTTGCTATCCTTTATCTTTGCAGTCTTGCACTGAAGGCTGAAGTTTTGAGGCTTGGCAACCCTCCTCCCATGGCTCAGTAAGTTCCACCAGAATGTTTTACTTATCTTCTGAGGATCACGACACTTTATCAGATCATAGAGAGGTGTGGATCACGTCTGTAAAACTACATCCTTCCTACATCGACCCTTATCTCTCACGATCTGGCCATTTGCAGTAGATTGGATTCTGGCCTCTTGGTTGTAACTGGGCTGACCCACCTCTCATTGCATCTGAACAAATTTGTCACTTTTTCTGCCCCTCCTGCTTTAATGATCTGAGGAAAGTTCACCATCACCAGGCGAATCCTTTAATCCTTCTATTTATAATGTCTACATTAAAGGTAACGTTAACATTCAAAAGAGGATGATGTACTAAAAACTGTTGTTTACCAAATTCCTGCCAAGAAAAATCTCTTCAGTCGCTGACTCCAGGTTTAGCTGCTGTCTGTTTCACAGCAGGCTGCAGATGACAAATGCTATTTGTCAGGTGGCAGTGATGTTGGAGAGGTATCATAGCAACAAGAGCCCCCGAGGTATGGTGGGAAAACTGGCTGTGGGAGTAACCTCTTGTCCTTTCATTCATCGAATCATCCATCTATCTATTCACACTTGTGGTTCTTTTTTTTTTCGACCTGAAAAACAGTGGAAGTTTACTTTTAGGGTTTTCCATAGTGGTGGGGTTAGACACACCGAGCCATGACATGAATGTTTTGGAACGCTGTCACCGTGTGCAAGTGTTTTTCCACTGCACCACACAGCAAGGTAGAGTTATTACCTTGATGAGGTGTTGGAGGTGTGCTGGTCACAAACGTAAGAGCCTGTCGCCTACAGCCCTTTTCAGCTCACTGTGACTGTTACTATTTGTACTATTCCTCCCTGCAATATTTAAAACTGATCTGCTGGCCAAATAGTGCAGAATATGTCCATATCTGGTTGATTAGACCAACAGATAAGTGAAGATTAGTGAAGAATAGCACCGCTAATGAAGCTCAGCTAACTTTGTTACAGACACATTGCGTTTCCTATAACTCCTTCACAACAAAAGCATCCTATCGGAAAGCTTTTAATGTGAAGCAGCAACAGGAGGAAAGGTTTGGTTTTTGGTCATCACAGGTTTGCATTAGTTGTAACTTAACACAGCTGTGATATGGCTGAGAGCGATCAGTAAACAGTAAGATAACGCTGATATGTGAAAGCAGGAGTGACACTAAACTTCCAGTAGAGGCTCCAAAAGTATGGAGAGCTGAACACAGAGAGACTCTAAAAACAGGAGCTTTCTCTCAAGTCTCCAGCACAGACACACACGTTTAGTCGCCAACAACACAGCTAAGGGGAGGAGACCATCACACGTTGGCGGTGGTCGGCCCTGTTACTGTCCTCTGTCCCCTGCTGTGAGACCTGCTGTGAGACTGTAGTGGCAACACATATCATCACGGCACAGCTTGGCACAGCGCGACTAAAGTGAACCGGCACTACTGTTATGGGAGTATTAGGGTTGGTTCATCGAGATAATCGGATCAAAATTTTGTAATGTAAATAAATGAAAAAAAATTAGATTTTTAACAGTGTAGTTTACTTAAAACAGAGTGTAGTTTACTTAAAACACAAACTTGTGAGTTTCATTTTGACTTTTGAAAACCTATAAGCCCACCAGAGATTTGTCCTGAAGGGAGAATTCAAAGAAATGTGATTTTAACATCTAACTTAGCAATGCATGATGGAGTTTTACGAGGTCTTTTAATCTCTCTCATGTACCGGTTCAGAGCATGTGAAGAAATACATCAATATTAGTCTCAATCCAGACTTTGGTTTCCTCATGCTTTATTTTTTTTCACTCAATTTTTCAAGCAGTATGTACGGGCAATCAAGTTCCATATTTATCTTTTCATTCACCCTCATCTTGTATTTCAGTGCCATTTCCTGTCGTTGCTTGTGATTAGATTCTCAAACCAGTTTCTTTGTTTTTGTTAGATGAGGACTGAAAATGGTCTCATTGCACTTATCAGAATTGGAATGGTGTTTTTATCGCTTTTTCACTAAAAAGATGGTTTCCATGAAATTACCCCCCTGCTGGCAAATAACATTGGGAAATCATGAGGCGGCATCTTCATTTAATTTTTAATCTCTTAATTTTCACCCTGTGGCAAATTGCAGATTTTGCACTAAAGCGTCTGCCCTCTCCCTTCTATGTACATGTCATAGCTCTCTTGTTAAAGAGTAAATACTAAAACCCGCTTAGTCCTCCACTTCACTGTCTCCTTTCCTTCATGTTTTTACACTTTCTTTGTATTTCTTTAATTACAGGTTTCAGTTGAGGCCAGTTCACCATGTCAGGGAAGAGCGACCCCCACCATTCGACCCCCGTCTCTCTGTTTATCCCTCACTCTGCCTCTCTCACCCTCACCCTTTTACCACATCTGACCAGCGGGCAGCTCTGATTTACAGCCAGCAGCACAGGCTTGACATTGAGCGGCTCTTTTATATCTTCGACTCATTTATTCCCTCGTCTCTTCGTGTCTCCACTATATACAGTACAAGCCCTTATGACTCCTTCTCAATTGTGAAATAACCCCCAGATGTAAAATACTTATCTGAATATGCCATTCTCAGATTTGATATCACAATATGATGGCTGTGGAAAAATGAGACCACTAATATTGGTTTATTTAAAAAAATCTCTCAATGCCACTGTGCTGCCAAGACACAAGTAACATGGATTTGCACTGTCTCCAATTTTTTTTCATGTCTCTGTGACATGTTCTGCTGCTAAAAACATAAAGCTTTTGATGTCAGTATTTCAAGCAAGTAACAAACAAAATTAAAATGACTTGGCTTTCACCCACTTTGCAAACTGGGAAAAAGGCCTGACCTCACATGCAAATTGGCTTATTTAAAGTCATAGAAAAGCCTTTACCATTGACTTCATAACTGTCTGCCATTACACTGTCATACCATCTGTCATACAGTAATTCCCTAAAAAACTGTAGCAGAAAAGAACGGTTAGAGTCACACTGGATTTGCCAATATTTTACTTAAATCTCTGCACTACCCTCATTGAAATTGCCTTTACAGTACTCTTAGAACTTATTACACTGTCAATTTAACAGCATTTGTGTTAGACTCTAACAAATGAAAGCAACCTCTTGCAGTCATGGAAAGACTGAATGCCCTTCTTCTACTTCTTCTTTAGATTTTTTTGCTGAGTGACCATCAGCCACTCCTTGTTTAGATTAAATATCCAATGATGTGTTAACTCTTTAGAGGGGTTAACCCTTACCCTAACCCTAATATCATCACATTATCAACAAATGTATTGGTCCAAATTATTTTCATATATGATTATGTCAACATCGCCTAACTCTACTAATATGATTATAACAATAGGGTGATTCCCATAGCTTCCCCACTGCTGTGTAAAGATGGTCACACTGAGTAAATGGATGTGTGTGTGTCTGGTAGCTTAGCATTGGTGGATGAGCGTGAGCAATGAATTCTGCTGGTGGAGCCCAAGTCATTTCACGGATTTATGGCCAGACGTGCCAGGGAAAGTAGCTATTACTTGTCACATACAGAAACAGAAAAGAACAGAAAGCTGCCTCCTTCTTCTCCACATTGGGGAAGAGAAAATAGAGCATGGGAGGCGAGGAGCGGGAACGCTGCATGTAAGAGTGTGTGCGTAACAGTATGTGACTCCTGGAGCCTCATATGTTCCATCATGTTAGCCTTTCCTGGGATCGGATCAATAAAGCTCCTAAATCTGACTTTCACAGATCCACCAGAATCAGTTACCACACAGACTCAATACTCATATAGTCAAACCTCACCTCTGCTCCAAATCCCGCAGCACGGTGGATAGCAGCCGTAGTCAGCTTGGATTCCCGATGGATTTCAATCAGGACCCACTTTTAAAGGCAAAAAAGTAACAAAACATCCATACAAACTTCTCAAACAACTCCTTTTGTATGTTCCAAATCCACATTGCTTTACCAATAAAATGATAAATACGCTACTTTTGGCAAAGATCGAAGCTCTGCCATATAGCGAAATAGCCATATAGTCTATTTAACCATATGGCCAATTACATAGCTTCCATTTATCGCTATAAGGCAGTTACATGGTTGTTTGTTTGTTACCGAGCAGCTTACCGTACTAGTGACAAACTGTGTATTGTTTATAGCCATATTTTGGTAAAAAGAGGTAATTTCACAAGTTTCTATAAATGTTTTGATTCTCTTTTTTTCGCTGTGAAACTGGGTTGCTGTTGGAATCCATTATAACTGATGTGAACAGCTGCTGTCCTCCACGAAGGAAACATAATGCCATTTTGTTTCCCTTCAATTTCCTCTCCTGGCGACTTGTTCTGAAGTGTTATTTCTAACTGTGTGTAAATTAACTTCGACTAAATTAAACCACATTTGTTGGAAACCATGTTTCCCACAAATTCTTATGGATGAACCTTATGAATGAACCTTCACAGCTAGTTGCATAATTACGAATTGTATGTACTGTATCTAAACATACAGTAGACACACAAAAAAAAACATATGCATGAACTGAACATTGAAGTTCACCTTAATAATCTGAAAACACTGACACTAGCTGACTCATGAAGGTCGACATACAAAGCTAATCAGTGCACTAACAGGCACATTTGCACAACCTAACCTAACCATAACCTAACAACACGTGGGACAGAGAATGTGAACGTTGGGCTCTGGTATCAAAGTCTCTGCTTTTTACACCCAAATATCCAAGCTAAACTCCTTCCTACATCTTCTATGTGATCTAGGAATGTCACACTTGGACAGGATATAACTGGTAAAACAATAGCAATTATGTTGTCTCCAAACCATATTTGGAGAAGCATATTAGTGGTAAATGTATTTCATAGGAGACATCACCACCACCACATTATCACATCCAGGATTTTGACACCGCATGAACACTCACTTTGGGACTTATTAAGCTTATTAATGAAATCAAGTTGATAAAAAACATTGTTTACAGACATAGCTGCGGGGGAGAGTTGTACACGTTCACACCTTGACACCTTAGAGCCGGCCAGTATGACCACAGCTTGAGTCTACTGGCACATAAACAGCACCAGTAGAGCAGTTTGGGGCTTTGTTCGGGAGTCTGACAGGAGCTAATGATGCAGGGAAAGGTGTTATTCATTCATTTCCCTTGGCCGTGTCACAGTGGAGTTTGAAAGGGGTGAACTGAGTTGCCAAGTAGTTGGTTTGTTTTTGTGTTTAATCTAGTCACGACTATTCTCTAGAAACTATGGAGCTATATTCAGAGTCTGAAAGACACATTGCATTTTTCAATTTAGAGCTGAAGATTATCGAGTAAGTCTGTGTGTCAACTTTCTTCCTGCCGAAGCTGCCAAGTACTTGAATGCATAACACTGATTCACTGTTTCCTTGTCTTATTCTTGCATATTTTATAGACAATATTAAAGGACCATACTGGTGTCTTTTGCATCCTTTATTCCACTTACAACTGCATTTGATCTGCTGCAGAGTATTCTGTTATTACAGCTGACAGTTGGTATTAGTCTGTAGTGTGTTTACATACATGTTTCTAAATCTAATACAAGAAAGTTCA
Organism: Oplegnathus fasciatus; assembly: GCA_003416845.1. Classification (NCBI taxonomy): domain Eukaryota; kingdom Metazoa; phylum Chordata; class Actinopteri; order Centrarchiformes; family Oplegnathidae; genus Oplegnathus; species Oplegnathus fasciatus. The sequence continues at coordinate 162,130 of NTHP01000293.1, read as the reverse complement.
GATGGGTTTGTCGTGTTTATTCAAATTTTATTTGTACTCCTATGTGTCCTTCTATTTAGTTGGGGTTTTACACTGCCATGCCAGCTGTGCCCATCATCTCTTCCTTTTTTTATTTCTTTCTTAAAATTACAGTACCAGAATAATGCCAATAATCAGAAAATGGCTAAGTTAGGATGAAAATCTCTCATGTACACACCCCTTTAAGGTAAAAAAAAATGTTATGTTATTAATTGTCTGATTACTTTGTATTTTCTGTACATCTATATTTTGTTTCTGTATAGTATGCATGCTTATGCAGTTTAGCTACACATTACATTGGGCCACATCTTATCCTAAAACTGTTTTACTTTTTTCTGTGACATTTGCTCATACGATTGATCCAAGCTAGATTCATCAAACTCTCTTAACTGCACAAACTTGTTGTGAATCGCTAGTTTCAACCTGATGAATGCCATCTCTTCATTAGGAGGTGCACGCTCATGATGACGCTCCTAAAATTGACATGTAAGGCTACCTGGTCTGATCCATTTGTGGGAAAGTTTCATTCACAGAAATGTTACCAAAGAGTAAAAAGAAAGTCACACTGCTGAGCTTGAAGCTTGAAGACAAATTTAGCAGTGTCAGTAGTCGTATTAGAGGAGCATAAAACAATTAGAAAATATTAACAGCTGGCAACGATGTGTCATCAGAGCAGCGTTGTACTGTGACAGAAATAAAGAAGGAATGGTTTTACATGAAGTTAGATGCTAAACAATTTCTCTCTAAAGCAAAGGTGTCCATGACTAATATGAGAAGCAGTCAGTGGGACATGACAGTCACACAAATATCAGACAAGAGAATATTTTAGCCTACAGGAGGTGATGTTACACTCTCAGGTGCAACAGATGATGTTACCAGAGAGAGACCTGCAGCAGCTGTCGCAGTGAGAGCTACTACTGAAAACTACTGAAATGTAGAAGTTGCTGTGCCAAAATATGCACATAAAAATAAAAAAATCGGAGGAAAAAAAAACTCAATAAATTGTCGAATCCTGATGATGATGATGATGATGATCTGGTGAACAGATTCATTTTGCATTAAGTTTGTTTTAGTTAAATATTTTATTTTAGTTAATTTTGGTATCACATTCAAACTCCGAATTCATTCAGAATAAGGCATTACAATTTTTAAGTGTCTCTCCTGCTGTGGAGAAATGTAGAATTCCTGTACATGACTCATACGACAGGTCCAGACCTCTGAATCATTTTATTCATACTGTACCTATGAGACATATCTAAATACTAGAAAATTGTTGAATGCCACAAATTCTCTTAAATCACTTGTATGGGCAACTTAAGAACAAATCTATTCCTACAAGTGGTTCTTGCATGAGGCCCAGTGTTCCCTTGGAAGACACATTATTATCATTCTCTGCCAATGTTTTGTAATTTATAAGCCCTCCCTCTTTATAAAAGTGACAAATAACAAACTTTATATGGTGCTCTACTGTCCTCATTCATATAATTTTGGCAACCAATTTTTGGTAAACTGATATTTACTTTTTTCCCAGGAGATCTTGAATCATAGCGGTTGCTGAGGATAGCTCATCTTCTCCCACTTTATTACTGCAACAGTAATATACACTGATCAAACAGTTGCTCCAGTGGAAAGCACCACAGTAAAACCAATAACTGTGCCAAATGCTCCGTCCAGGTTCTTCTTTGGCCATGATGGAGTGTTAGATTTAGGTGAAAACTCTCCTTTATGTTTGCCCACTGCAGAGCCTGTAAGCATGACGCTTTATTCTATTATTTAGTTCAGCTTTTGTGTAAATACTTTTGTTGTGTTTGTCAATAACATCGATTTTTATTCAGAATGAAAAAGACTCGTGTCATGTAATCACGGTCAGTAGCAGAGCCAGTATTTACTCAGTGGGACTGCAGTGGCACACTGCACTATCAGCTATTCTGAGATGGAAACCTGCCATTGGCAGATTGATCGTCCAATTACTTTCCTACTTTCCGCTCCCTGATGGAATCAGTCGAACAAATGGCTGCAATACTTCATCTTAAATAAGGAGTGGCCTATATGCTGCTCTTATGCAGAGTGACTTTTGATGTATTTTCAGTCAGATGTAGAGGCGGTTTGGCGGTCAGACAGCACGGCTCCCAGCAGGTGTTATCACAGCCTCCAACCTGGAGCCACCACAGAGCTGACCACAAGAGGTCTACTGCTAATTGTGTGGAAATATGTCATTGTGTTCAGAAGGAAAACAATTGTAACCTCTGCCTCTGCTGGTGCACAGTGCTGCCAACCACAGATACTTGTAGATTGAAGCCACAGAGAAATGTTGACCTGGTGGTGGTGGTAGATCATCAGGAGTCACCCTTTTTTAACCGTGAATGTTCACAGCAAATTTCACGGTAATCTGGACAGTAGTTGTCAAGATAGAGAATCTTGCTCTGGAGCAAAGTGTTTGTGACCAGCCGACATCACTATCCTTTGGCCATGCCCAATAGCGGGTAAAAACTGGAGCATCAGCTAGGAGCCGTGTAGAAATAAACATACTTACTGTAAAGTACAGTAAAGTTTTTAATTAGTACTTAATGGACTGATTTAATTTCAGGATGGTTTTATCATGATTTAGTTACTTTGACTGCCTGAAAAAGCTGCTTTCAGCAGTGTAGAGCTCCTTTGAACAGTCTTATCAACACCAGCAGCCTAACCATCTGCATGATGGAGAGGTGGGGAGAGGAAGCGGCGGTGATGAGGAGATAGGGCACGATTTGTGGGACAGGCAGCGATGGAGGAGGAGGCGAGTACGAGGGGGGAGAGAGGCAGCAATGCAGAAAGACTGAACAAAGTTCTGCGTGTTTACTCATTCATGTCAGTGTGTCTGTTTGTGTATGTGACTGAGGGTGTAGGGAGATAATGAGGTAATGGTGCTCAGTTAAGTGTGTGACGGAGAGACAAGGGAGAGAGTGATATGAAGAGGGAGGTTGAGAGGGAGACAGATGACAGAGGACAAAAGGAGCTAATTAAGTGTTGCCATTTAGAGATGTTGAGCCATCAGTGGGAGCTGATCTATCCAAACGTCTTTCTGAAGAGGAGAGGGCCAAATGAGTCACATTTACTGTGTGAGGACAAAGAAAGCACCATCTACTGTAGCTCTGGCAATGTATTTATTGACCTCTGCATTAAAATATAAAATGTAGTCTGGAGCTCCATTTAAAGGCCACTTACCAATTCAAATGCCTCGGATCCAGCCTTCGGTGTATTTTTAGTGTATATGTGATGTCGCCTCCATTATCCACCACCTCCACTCCCATGTAGATGTAGAGGAGTGAGGTAAATCAGCACTGGTGCAAGATTTTTTTCCCCCCAACTTCTACTTTCCTCTTTCCTGGTTTGGTACAACCCTTAATATGATGAACGCACAGACAAAGGTGGAGTGAAGGCGTGGTGGCTGGTTTAGGATCGACCCATCTTAACACCAGACATACCTGTGGAAAATGGTATTTGCATTCTCAATTATTAATGTGTTCAATGTTTACCAAGACTGATGTGTCGTCTGCAAATTTAGGCTTTGATATTACGAAAACTTTGTCGCATTTCACAGCTACACAATACTACACACCAGTGCACAACTTCGATTTCAGAAGCTTGTTACATAGAAGGCTAGCCCCGGGTGCTGTTATCACATTATACATTATAAGTATTTCTTCCTTTACAGTTCCTTGTCTTGTTTTGGTTCTTTGTTCAATTGTTTGCTCATGCATATTTACTTGATATGCAGTTTTAGACAGAGTTTATATTTAGAAAATCAGCAACCAATAGGGATTTAATTATCTCTACTGGTCTGAACTCTGGAGTATGATGTGTGTTCAAACTTAGCATTGCTAAAATCTATCAGTAAAACTCTGTAATAGGGCTATAGATAGATATTTAGAGATATTTAGGGGCGGCATCTCTTGGTTTTTAGGCATAAGTGTTATGTTTGACACTTTCCAGGTAGGTGGCACGACACATTTGTTCAGCACACTTCAGAGGAGCTAAGTGGAAACCTTTGTAAAGGTGGAGAACACAATATGACTTTCTGCCCCCTCAGGCCATCAGGGCCTGGAGCTGGAGAACACATGACTGACTACAGCCTCCCTCTGTAGTAAGTGTGACGCAGAATATGTGGGGGTGTGGCTGCAGAACTCCTCTCAAACAGAGCAGCTGAAACCTCCCAAATAAAACCAACCCTAGAAACCATCCAATCATAAAGGATGGGATGTTCCATTCTACTTTTTCTATGTTCACCTTCCCCACCAACTGCTTAGTTTAGACCTTCACATGTTTATTTATCTTTTATTATTTTTCTTTTCTTTTGTCTTCTTCCCTAGTCTCCCTGTTCCTCCTCTCCTTTACAGAATCAGAATCAATTAAAGCATTTTCTTCTCATTAAGACAAGCCTTCAATTCTTCGGCACCTTTGACTTAATTGAAGCTATCCTTGTTTTAATTTCAATCACATTAATCACAAAACAAGATATAAGAAATGTCTTCTAGTCTCATTGTACATTATCATATCAAAGATTATGTCCCAGTACCTTGTACCTTGATAGTGTCTCTTGTCTCGTCTTTGCAGGTTTCCTGTTTTTCCGTGTTTTGATCTTGAACTTAGGCAGTTGTTCTGTGAGGTACCAGATATGAAAGTCTCCAAATGTCTAAAGAATGCACAGTAGATTAAGTAATTTGTACACAGCTTTTGCCAGCAGTGCCAGTTTTTTCAAGCTTCCTTGTGATTCTGGTGGCAGCTGGTCTAAAAGATATTGTTATTATCTCTCAATGTCAGGTGACTGTTAGCTCACTCTGTAAAAGTTAGATGTCCAAATGCTATCTGTGTGTACACACAGACCACCTTCATTAAGAATCTTCTTATTCTTTCTTGATTTATTCTGTTTCTGCCCGGATCACAGTGTAACAGTGATGTCATTTAGAGACTCTTTCTGAGCTCACGGCCATTTCAGCTGTCTGCTCATTCATTTTATCGGAGAATGAAATTACACGTGCTAGAGTAAGCTGCAGCTGAAGAAATGTACAGCCTTTTGTAACCTCTTGGTTTAACGTACTGGACTTTGCAAAGGCCGGCCTTTGTTGTGATTCTGTTTGTAATTTTCATGGGCAGAATCTGTAGTAGCAGCGAAGGAGTGAAGGCGTCGGATTTGGTTGCCTCGGAGTTGAATCTCTGCTTTTGCAGATGATGTGGTTCTGCTGGCTTCTTCCACCTGTAAGCTCCAGCACACACTGGGGCATTTTGCAGCCGAGTTTAAAGCTGGATTAATACCTGATGCCAGGAGTTAATGGCAGTCCCTTCGTATAGGCCTACAGCCTCTCTCCTTTAATTGCGATAGAGAGCATGGTGGGCTCCACAGAACTGTCAGAGTACACAGTGAATTGCCACAACATGCTCAGTCACTCCCTCTAGAACCCTTTTTTTAATGATAGCAGCAAAAATTCAAGTTGGCGCAGGAAGAAAATGGATAGAGTGTGATGGAGTTCACAAGGGCACTGGAATATTTTTCAGAGGAAATAAACGAGCAGCTCCACTCTTTGGTGGTGTGCCAGAGCATCTTGGGATTAATCCACCACCCTGGAAACAGAGCTCAGCGTGCCATGTTGGATCCTGTGTCTAATTGAAATTTTAAAAAATGCATTAGGGAATATGTTGCTGGTGGTATTTGTGGTGGAAATGTGTGTGTGTGTGTGTGTGTGTGTGTGTGTGTGTGCACATATGTGATTGTGTGTGAGTTTGTGTTCATCTCATGCAGGAAGCCCACGTGTGATCCGAAACAGCTCATATCACATTTGACATTAGTTAATATGGTTTAAAGCATTTAATAGATGTAAAGGCAAGCCATTTTTGGCCACGCATTTTAAATATACTGTATGTACACACATTAGAATGAAAAAATATTGGTCTGTTTTAAACCAGTGTTTAGAAACATACAGAAAACATTAATTCTTTGGAGCATGGAAGTTTATTCTTGACCATTTCAATTACAACGGTTGTTTAGTGCTAGTCCTTGTTTTAAAAGATCTGACAATCAGTTTGTTTATTGTTATTATTATTATTATTATTAGATTATTTCTGAGACTGTCCTCACTAGACAACATGACAGCAATGTTCAAACCCTTATAATGACCTGTGTTGATGTTTTCCTGACAAGGACAACTTGAGGTCATATGTACAATGACTTACCTAAGTTCTGAAGGAAGTGGCTTGACTATACACCAACCATCCACGTGGACCTCCTCTCTAGATGGTTTTGCAAAGTGTGACACCTGAAACCAAGATTTGCGTTCTGTCTCTTACAAATACTCAGCATTGTAATGTTTTTCTAGCCTCAAAAAGTAGTTTTATTGGCCTTCAGCTATATCCCATTGAGGCAGCAGATCAGAATACACTCATGAGTCATTTTAGGTATGAGGACTTGAGACTTATTTCTAAAAGGGTAGCTGTGTTGTAGCATTGTAAGTGAATAAATTATAGACATATTTCTAGATGCCTCTGAATGACATGTACATTGAGAATTGACTCTTGAAATTGTGTTTTTTTATGACCATAAGTCATATCAACAAATTGAAGCTGTATTGGAAACAAATGAAGTCTCATTAGCTCACTGGCTGATTTTTTTTATAACTGACATGCTAAGAGGGATATTTTGCAGGTGTTTGTGATGCAGCAAAAGACCTGAATTGACTAATTACTCCTTTAAACACTCATCTGGTGTGGTTTCAGTTCATGGGACATGCATCAGAGTGAGACAAGCATAAGCTACAAACACGTACATTTTATCTATAACATTTTAAATGCACACAGACACTTTGACAAGAGCCTGAGGCCAACTGCCGAGCCTTTCATCTGCTAGCCGCTAATTCATGTTTGAGTATGGCCCCATGTGAGCAGATGAAAGAAGGCTGGGCAGCTTCAGCACCGTCCACGGAAGAAATAAGTGAGTGACGGACTGCAGGGAGGTAGAAAAACAGAATGGGATGGATGTTATAGTGGGAATTCAGGTGGATTCTAGTCTGTGCTGAATAAATGGCCTAGATTTTTATGACCAACCTGGTGTGTGATGAGTGATTCATCCCTCTGCTCCACGCTGTGAAATGACCCTGACATCCATGACGCCTCAGCCCTCCAATCTACTGCGCTTCACATTCTAATAAAGACTAATGTGTTTGCAGACATCAGCTCACTCTCATTAGCGTGATTAATTGCCTCCTTGCTTTTGGTAAACAGTATGAGCTGTATTCCAATTTATTCAGCGAAAATTAACCAATCATAATTAAATGTTCTGATCTTTCTCCCTCACCTCTCCCCATACAAGCTCTCTTCGCGCACGGGGCGAATGTTCGTTGATTAATTTTGCCTTGCTTCCTGTCATTAGCAGGATGAGGTAAGCGTAGCTTTGTGTAGGGTGAGCGTTTATAAAGAGCCAGAGTCAGGCTCGTAATGGTCGGTTTTTAATGGGTTGATTTATTGCAGGACCATACAGGGAGGACATCTCGCCTTTTCCTTGCAGTTTGACGCTGACCTTACGGAGCCCTTCCACCCTTGTTGCAATGTCACACTTTACAGTGTGTAGGTCAGATGCTGTGCAACACAATAAACACAGCAACATAAAATAAAGATGGCTGACCTTCACTGGAGTTGGAGAGAATCTGGAAAGGAGAGACAAAGACGTCACGTTAGTCTGAAAAAATCGATACTTTTCGATAGGGTGATATAGAGGAAGACGGTAAGAGATAAAAAAAAAAGAGAGCGATGGCTTTAAACAGCATCACAAACACTCGTCTTGAAGGGATTAGGCTGAGGTGAGAGTTGGTTATTTGCAGAGCTGATTGCTGTACTGAGGCCTTGTTTCAGTGTCCAACACTAAACCTGCGTCCTCATGCAGCACAGTGGACCCCGAGATTGCAAACAGTGTGTAGCATCCGAACTGAGTGAGAGTGCACCTTGGTCAATAACCTAATCATCTTGTTTCTAAATGTAGCACTTGAAGCAGTTCAGCATATTTGATGAATTTGCGTCAGCTAAATGTAATGTAATGTAATATGTAATAATCTCTCCAAAGAACCATACATTAGCTGTTTGCTTCAAAAATCACACCTCTTCTATTCACAACTCAGTCGAACCAGAACGCACAGATGTCATATAAATAATGCTGGGATCAGTGCTACTTTGCATCAAAAGTAATCCAGCTGATAGCTGTCGGTGCAACAGGAACTGTTAGTAGCTGATGTGACATGACTTTTCATGGTGCAGACTAGCCAAAATGTAAAAGTTGAAGACACATTAGTTTTAATATATTCATTTCTTCACCACGGCAGTCCAGTAACATTGCATTACTGCCAATGCTGCATTGATCAGATCGAACAGATGGAACACAAAGAATTTGAAAAAAGAATTCATTAGTTTCCTCATACTTGTACAGTACCACACACGTCGGGTGGTATTGTAGTGGTTACAGGCGGGTTTTCCTCTAGATTCAGTTTACTCCCACAATCCAAAGACTTGGAGTTCAGCTTAACTGGTGACTCTAAATAGGCCGTAGGTGTGAGTATGAGTGTGAATGGTTGTCTGTCTATATGTGTCAGCCCTGTAGTAGGGGGCTGGCCCCCTGTGACCCTACACTTATTAAGTATAACATTAGAAAATATTAGATAAGATTGGTGGAAAATGGATGTTAAAACCAGTGCTACTTGTCAACAACCCCAACCAGAGGAGAGACAAATGAACAGCTGAGAAAAAAAAATGCAGTGTCCATAAATGGCAAAAGAAAGCCTCACATATCATCACTTATAAGCAGTAGTTATAACAGAGAGAAAAATTGAGGTCAGAATGAATTGTTCCTGTCACATCCTCCCTGTTGCTCTTGTAGATGTGATCTACTTTGTTCCTAAAGGCGCTTTATGTTTCTCTGTGACAAAAAATACAGTTTTATTCGTAATGGGTCAAGATTGAAAGAAGAAAAAGAAAGAATAGAGGGGAGTGAGGATACTAGGATGGATGCAAGGATGGAAACACAAAGGTCTGGCTCAGTATCTGGATCTGCAATTGACATGAAAGTAAATAAAGTTTCCAATGGATGAAGTTAAAAGGTCAATTTTTCAACTTCTCATCGTCTCTCTCTCTCTCTGCTCCTGTCGACAGGCAGTATTGTGGCTTTTTGTAAAGAAGCTGTCAAAGTTATATTTCATGTTTTGACTGGTTAAGAAATGATTTCTTTTCAAACCACTGAGAGCATTCAGGGCTCGTAAAAAATCAAATTTTCACATGCCCTCCAAAAAACATCTTTCATAATTGGGACATGGTAGGTTTGCACCATCTGAACAAGAATATCAAGTTTAGGTACTGTTAAACCCTACATGGGCTTTTAAGACAAACTTACCAAATATATTGCAGTGGAGAAAAAACTACTGTCAGAAAATAACTTCTTACATAAAGCTTTTCATCTGCAAATGGAGAACTTTATCTCTACCAAGGTCTACTAGAACATGCCGCAATGCTCCTTTTCAAAAGTCTTTCATGATCATCTGACCAAAAGACACAGCAGAAATGAAGGACATTTTGCTTAGAACTGTAGCCCTTAAATCATATAAAGAGCAATAAAACATGAAATGGAAAAGCCTTCAGTGTCATCTACAATACATCACATAACAAAGAAAGCCTTTCCTCTTCAGGCAGACCATTAAACCAACCTGCTTCTATGACTAAGGGTAGCTGAACTTTGCACACAGAGATTTTTGACTTGATTGCAGTGATGAATGTGATTTGATTACACTGGCAGTCGCAGGGCCCACAAAATTTAACGTCTATCCAGTTGACGCTGGTGATTTTGACAAACCTCTGGGTCATAATGTGCAAGAGCTTTTGTTTGCTTGTTACAGTTTGGCTAAGAGGAGGCCTGCAGCATTGGTTGGGGATGACAGGTTCACTGTGATAATTTTAGACTGTTAAGAAAATTGCTCTGCAACAGTGGGTATTTGTTGCAAGTGTGAGCAAACATCATTGAGAAAAAACGTATGTAGCACGGTGATCGATTAGGCCTCGAAAAGGAGATTCCAGTTTGTTTGATTTGCTTTGTTTTGCAAGGGGCTGGAGCCTATCCCCAATGCCAACATGCACTGGGCAAGAGGCCAGGTACACCCTGGACAGGTTGCCAGTCTATCACAGGGTACTGCAGTAACCACTACACTGCAACTCCTATGCTGTAAATACAACTAAACAAACACACTTTAGAGGAGAAGTTCTTCTAACACAGTTAACATATCGGTTATGTCCCTTGATTTCTGGATCGACACTGTTGTCCTATTTTTTTGTCATCGGTCGAGGAGCTTTAAGTGTAATAAAGTGTAAACAAAGTTGAAACTCTCATTGGTGCATGTGCAGCAAGCTACTTTTTGGCTACAAACCCACCGGTATTCCAGATTTAGTTTTGAAATATGCTGCTGGTCTTAATGCCAGCTTTTGGGAGCACAACCTTCTCTCTACAGCCACCACTTTGCACTGTGGTTAAACAATCATTGAAACCCATCATGTAGCGAATTTCACCAAAGATATGAATTGTTCATGAAATCAAAGTTTGCTTGCTGGCCATGTTTATGTCCATGTGATTGAAAGTCCCTAATCTGATGTTTTTTAAAAGGCATTCTGGGAAAGTCGAGGAAATTAAAAGCTGAGAGTAAACAAACGCCAGGACAAAGCAAATTATACCTCTTAACAAAATAAGTCTCGACAGCGCTGAGCATGGCATTGATGACCGCTTCCTGTATCCCCTCCTTCCTCCTCTATCCTCTGTGCAGAGCACCTAAAGGTGGCGCTGGAGGAGTACATGATGCGGATGCCAAAGATTCGCATCCTGAGGACCAAGAAGAGGGAAGGGCTGATCAGGACTCGCCTGCTGGGAGCCGCCACCGCTAAAGGAGAAGTCATCACCTTCTTGGACTCCCACTGTGAGGCCAACATCAACTGGCTGCCTCCGCTGCTGGGTGAGGAACACAAATCCAGGCATGCACTGTTTTAGTAGTGCTCTCTCAAACACAGAATCATACTCACATTTGTATGTCTATACTTGTGAGGGCCCTCTCTCACATAATGTTTCATAGCCCTCAGCCTTAACCATAACCCTAAAAACTAAGCCTTGACTGTCAAATAGCCCTTATAGAAGTTATGAATGGCTAAAATGTCCTCACTCTCCAAAATGTCCTTCATTTGTTTGAAGCTTTATTTAAATAAGTTACTAAAACTGAAGCCAGGGGGATTATTTTTCTGCCATAATCTTTATTTGAAACAATAAAAGTATTTTTTTCATTTATTGAGTCTTGATTTTGTAACCACCTTATTGTAACAGGTGAAAAGTTTCTTATTTGAGCCTTATTGATAACTAGCTTGTTTAATGTTGGCGTGTAAGACATCAATTGGCAATTTGTATGGTGAGTAATGTTTCAATGACCATACGAGATCATTTGTAATTGCTAATTACTCAGTTTTACTGTTAAGGTTAATTATTTGAAATCCACGTCCTACAGTAAAAATACTGTTTACCAGACTGAAGCTCAACATACACTGCATGGCTCAAAGTATGTGGACATCTGACTTTTCAATTCATATTTGATAGCTGAACATGGAAATCCAAAACTATCTGTCTTAGCAAAAGACCTTAAAGCTGCATCTGACCTACTTCATCCTCCAGACTGTGGTTGGGGAGCAAAGGGGAGACTGCTTTACAGCTCCTGATCAAAGTTGTTGCTGACTTCAGATGTAACCCCCGTTACTACAGTCAGCTGCTGGTAAACAAAACACGAGAGCTTTGCTTGGCTCTTGAAGAGCTATAACATTTATTTTCTGATCAATTCATACTGAACATTCGTTGACTCCCCTCCCATAGTCCGCACAAGCACACCGTCTCTCTCACTCATCACCACAGACACACTACACTGTACACTCCCACAGGAACTGCAACACTCCACTATTTTCCGACAGTATTTCACTTGCAGCCATCGAGGAAGCAGACACTCCAGCTTGCGTTCACCATCACTGGCGATGTCTTCTTTTAAAAAGTTGCATCAGACTCCGGCGCCGTCTTCTGCTTCGTCCTCCTCTTACACACACATTGTCTAATGAAAACCACGAAGAAGAACTATTTCCGCCTTTTGTCGCCAACGCAATTTCCTGTACATGGATGACCATCGTGGTTGTCGTCCGCCATCTTGTCTTCTGCCAGGTCCTTCTCAAAATTTCAAGATGTCCTCACTTTCCAAAAAAAGTGTTTTCCATTCCAAAAATGTCTTAACTTTTCCAGTATAGTTTTCATATTAAAAAATGTCCTCTTTCCAAAAATGTCCTCACTTTTCCAAAACGTTCTAATTTTCCATCATGTCCACTCTTTAAAAATAATGTCCTCAATCTTCAAAATGTCTCGAGGTCCTCTAAGATTGAAGTAACAGGGCACGCACCCACTAACACACCACCCCTACTGTGAGACAGAGCGCCTCCTCTTCTGGCTGATGGACTTGCTCACAAACAGACTCACTTTCTCAATTACCCTTTTCCCATTAAGGACCCTTGTTCATTTCTGTTTCCCAGCATGGTGTCATCCCACATAGAACCATTTCACAACAAAACTTATGACCCACGTAACCTCTACGTCAAGCTGTTCACACAGTACTTGGGAATGGAATTGTCTGCCAGTGCATAACATAAATAGGCAGTCGAGTTCATTGCAGCAATCGGAGAGAGGGTATGGCTGCTATGACAAAATGATGAGTAAAATAACATTTGGAATGCTGGTTCACAGGCATTCATATGTCAAAAATATAATGATCTATAATATAACTTTAAAGAAAAAAAGAAGTACTTAAAGGTGTAGTCTATGATTCTGGAGAAAGCTTGTTTATATTTGAGCTCAACAGGTAAACAAATACACCCCTCCCTTCAGTGCTCCTTCAAACTCACGCGAGTAATGCACAGCATTAGTTTGTCCTGTGCACGAGCACGAGTTGTGACATATTATACCGAAGTGTTTAGTGAAAACGCG
>NTHP01000293.1:134573-147556 GCA_003416845.1 Oplegnathus fasciatus | reverse complement strand
TATGTGCTCATACACCAGGCAGTACAGTGGAAGTCAAGGAGTCAAATGAAATGTCACAAATGGCCTTCACCTGTCCCTTTCCTCCTGTCCAATGTGGCAGTGGGGGAAGGGAGGCATGCTCACTCCGGAAAACAAAGTATTATCAGTTAAAGTAAAGAAATGTGATTTTCTCCATGCACAATGGACAATAATATAATTTCAGAGTGTAATTAGGGCTGCACAATGTGTTGTTTTTTGTTACTGCAATATGAGCTTTCTTAATTAAGACTACACAAAAAGCTGAAATTTATAAAGCTGGTAGCTCCATCTACTCCTTTGCTTCACTTTGTCTCAGCGGTAATTAATCCATTCCCCTGCAATGCGTCCTTTGTATTCAAATTCATACTAGTGTAGATTAAGATTTAAGATTTAAGATTAAGTTTTTTTTTAGAGTAATGGATTATTATTTTAGGCAAAGTCAAACACTTTTGTATCATCTGACTGCAGCTGCTTCATAGTAAAGGCCTTTCAGCCAGTGAGAATTTTGCACCCTGTCGACACCGTACATGCCTATCGGATCAAGCCGGTTCACTTAAATTGTAATTAATACAGCTGTCTACATAGGCTGAATAACGGTCGGTGTTTCACTCACATAACTGTGACACAAAGCATCTTGCTATAGGTGCATCTCAAGTCTCTTATTTGATGTTTCCTCGCTCCTCGCTCCTCGATCCTCGCTTGAACCGGAAGTCGTTCTGGTCCGTCATGTTGAAGACCGTCCCAAGTCTCTTATTTCTGCCCCGAGGAGGGATCTCTGAGGAGCCATGAGCAAGGATACACGAGAGCAGCCTTCCCAGAAGTCTTTTACCGGCCGATACGCCCCCTTATTGGATATCAGTTATTGATTGGACGCTGCAGCTGATCGGACTGATCTGATACATCACAACATCACTGGAGTTTCATACCGGAGTGAAGACAGATAACAGATAAAACTCAAGANTAATGTGTCAGTTGTTGTTTTCCTTGTGAAAATGCCCCATTTATCAAAATAAGAGAAAGTTTAGCTCCTCTGTCAGGCCAGAACAACCTTTGGTGGAGGTGATGCTAGTTTGTGCAACACATACCGGCTAGCGTCCTGATAATAGCACTAGATGACAAGTCAGTGGATCACCATAGTTGTTAAAACTCATATGCCTGTACCAAATTTTATGGCAGTCCATCTGGTAGGTGTTGAGGCAAAACCACAAATGTCAACCTCATGGTGATGCTGGAGGAAAAGTCAGGGGATCACCAAAGTCATTTTAATCAGGAGAGAGAGTAATAAAAAGAGTAAGCATGAAGATAATCCTCCTGATTGAACTTCCGCTAAGCATCATTAGGATCAACTGGCTGTAACCCATGAATATCTGTGAAAAATTTGTGCCAATCCACCAAACAGATGGACTGGGGGGGATTTATGTGCTCATACACCAGGCAGTACAGTGGAAGTCAAGGAGTCAAATGNAACAAACACTTTTTACATCATTTATCCTCATTTCCATTCTGTCACGTGTGAGGCTGATCATAACTGAGCGTCGGGTTTGATATGAGTTACATAATTTCAATTTTCCCTGAAACATTTAGCCTAATAAATAATTTCCAGTGTTCAAAAGACACCATGATCCTATTCTGGGTTATTAAATAATGAATTCACAATCAGAATATCAATAAATACAGACGCAAATAATGAATCAATAATATAAAGGCATTCTGCTGCCTCTCAGCAGGACACAGTATACAGTCGAGAATGCAGGTTGTTTGTTAAACAGGTAACAGGCTACAGAGAGAAAACACTACTGCTCTGCCACTGATAACTGTGTGCCTTTATTAGTATTAGTACAGCGCACATGTGTGCAGACACAAACTCCATCAAAAGTCTCTACAGCTGTTAAAGCCGAATGACAGCTGATCCAACTGTGATCAGCTGCTGCCGTCATCAGAAACATTCAGAGGAAAGGACGTCTTATGTCTCTTAAAACATATTTCCTCATTTCCTCTCTCCCCGCAGGGTTTCCTTGCGTCTCTCCATGCGTCCTCGATGGGAGGGAAGACGCAAGGAAAAGGCGCAAGTGAGGGAAACGTGGATGCAATTTAAGAGACTTGGGATGTACCCTATGTCACAGTCTGTCTCTCGGTCCCTCTTCTCCAGCCACATTCCCTATTCCCAAGGCCACTTCAAAGACATTTTCCATCCACCCACTAGATGCCCTCAGGCGTTCTCTCCTTTTCACATCACCTGACATCCCCACCCATCCACACACCTGTTCCCACTTCCCTCATCTGCTCTCGAGTTGCCTGCCCGTCCCCTCCCAACTCCTCACCTGCATCTCATTCCCTCATCAGCCACTCTACATGTACCGGTCCACTTCCTTTGTTCCCTTGTCAGTTCATTGAAGATGCTATGTTGCCTTCTTCTTTTGTCACCCTTGTGATATTTTTAGGCTTCAGGTTTATTTTCTTCACTGTGTAACAGTGACAGAAGACGTAGCTGCTGTTGCTATGCAAGGAGTAACAAAAGCAATGCATGAAACGTGGAACTGTCCCCTGGAGGACATTGTTTGACTTAGCGTGGTATACTAACTTGTTGTTTGATAAAAGTTGGTGTAAGTTTATGCTTGTACACTATATGGCCAAATGTGGACAATGCAGTCAAAAGGATATTTTAGACAATGGTGTGCTTCCAACTTTGTGGCAATAGTTTGGTGCACAAAGCCAGGTCCATAAATAAATGTTTTTTTCCAGCTTGGTGTGGAAGCACCTGACTGGTCTACACAGAGCCCTGACCTCAACCCCATCCAACACCTTTGGGATGAACTGAACGTTCCAAAATCTGGTGGAAAGTCCTCACAGAAGAGTGGGGGTTTTTTTAGCAGCAGATTAATTTCCATGATTTTGGAATGACATTCACATATGAGTGTAATGTTTAGATGGTCACATACTTTTGGCCGTGTAGTGTACATTTTTCTTGGCAGATACTGAACATATAACAGTATTGTCATTGAGAAAGTAAATTGGAAATTATGTTAGTTGTATTACACAGCAAACAAAGCCATTCATTTATCACACATCTGTATCCTAGTGGTAATTTTGAAACTCATCACGAAGCACAACCCACAGAGGGCACAGCAAACATACAGGTTTTCATAATCCAAGTAGTTTTTACTTAATTATAAACGGTTCGGAGAGTGGTACAGAGGTTTCTGTAATCACTGCTAGATTCATTTCATCCTTTTCACCCATGGAGAAGGAAAACTGCAGAAATCTGGCTGTTATCACCAAGGGACTTGTATCTGTGCTCACTGCTCATGAGGCGTGGGAAGCCCCAGAGAGTTTCTCACTACTGACAGTACAGTAGCTGCCCTGTTTGCCTTTAATTGATCCTCCTCAGGGATGACTTTGGCGAGAGGTGACTACCTGCTAGCCGTCTGCCTCCAACTTCTACCTGATGAAAAGCTCGTAACTATGACAACCTAGTGGACCTGCAAGTGTGTATTGTGATATTTCTGCACTGAAGAGGACCGTATGTCTTTGGAGGATCAAAACATGAGAGAAATCCAAATGACTAATGATTGGCTGTTAAGGTCAGAGTTACATCAGTCAGGTTAAAGTAAAGCATGCGGCGGAAAGAGTTTGGTTCCTCACAAAAAAATCAAACGTTATATTGTGTGTCTGCACCTGCTGCCCCAGTTTTTCTGCCTCAGGTGTGCTGCAGCTACAGTCAAGTACAGCAGCGATGTAACAGCTCACAAGCCACACAAGCCACACAAGCCACAGAACTTGTCACAGCAGACAGAAGCCACAGTGCTCTATAGTGGGTTAACTGGTTCTCGTTCAAAGCCCAGACTAATGGACACATAACAGTAAATAAATCCCAGGTTTTATTTGCTTTGTGCTTTTAGATTGAATTTGGGATATGGGATATAGACCCTGGTTAAGGTCTATATTAACAGCTGTACATTGGATAGGAAGATATTAGATTTATTTTTCAACCAACCATTTTAGTCATTGGGAAACAGTCATATCTCTCTCTCCTTTTATATTCAAACAAAAGACTGCAAAATTTCCAATACAAGCCTAGCCTAACAAGCCTCACACACGTTTGATTTTTTCCCCCCAAAGTAACATAACATGTTTCAATATGAATAGCAATAATAGGGCACAAATAGACCCTTTTCTTTTTGGCTGATTTTTTTAGGAGCATAATTCTCAGTAAAATAATCCTTTAATTTCAAATAGGTATGAAGTTTTGGTTTACTTAAAATCTTTTTTGCACATTTGTCATATTTAACCTTGTGAAACAGCTTCTCCCATAGTGATACAACACATATAGGACATTTCAAGGATTAAGTTTACAAAGTGCCTCACAAGTCAATATGTCTGTCATCTGCATATGTCCCCTATTTTTCTCTTGATGAATAACAAAAAGTTGCTGCTGTAGACATTTTGACATTTCAATTGTCAGTGGTGATTTCTGGTTGTCTCCTTGCTTTCTGTCTCTCCATCTTTGTTCCTTTTGACTCTGATGAAGTAATAAGCAGACAGATCTTGTTAGCTGTTGCAGTTGTTTGTGAATAGAGAATAAGTGAGTAAATCTTTCATTTATTTAGATGTTTTCTATGGCAGGTGAGAAATGGAAATGATGCTGCCTCTCTTTATGTGAATGTAATGGTTTTGGTTACAGCAGTTGTACAAAATGTACCTCAAGTAGTGAGTGTGTGTTGTATTTTGTGTGTCTTGCAGGTCACCAGTGATGGCAGGTGGACTGTTTGCTGTTGACAGGAAGTGGTTCTGGGAGCTGGGAGGATATGACACGGGTCTGGAGATTTGGGGAGGAGAACAGTACGAGATCTCCTTCAAGGTAAAAATGATCAAATCACAGCATAGAAAGACTTTGATATGAGCTGAGCCAACTATTAAATTGCAGTTAAAGACTGAAATGTAATTTAAGACTCTATAGTCATAGTTTTCTTGTTTATAAACCACTGGCTAATTTAATGCTCATTTATTTTTGCAAATTTATTTATTTTGCAGGTAAGATTTCTGGAATTTACTGTATTTACTCAACATCCTGTAGCCACCCATTCTGCCACATTTTTTATCCCTTTGTCATTGCATCAGGGTCACACACATAATTATAATAAAATGCGTCCTTTTTGGAGATTAATGTTGTTCACAAGCAATGGCACCCTGTTTTCTTTTGGCTTCAATCACATCTACAATGAAAGCTTTATCTATTTATTCACTCAGGACTTAATTTATTTCAAAACAGCAAGGACGTTCCCTTTGTTTTGTCTTTGAGAGTCCTGTTCTATTTCTGTGTTCCCTTTCATATTTGTTAGAATTTTCCTCAGTCTGCTCTTCATCCACGTTTTAACCAGCCCAGACAGCTTTAAAAACACAGGCAATGGCTATGGTGGTTGATCATGTTCTCTCTACTAGCCAAAATCGATAACATAGCTGGAAGAAGAAGTGTGGACAAACTGATTCAAATACGCAGAATATCCCTTTTTGGTGTTCGCGATGAGGACTTAGAAACAGCAGGCAGTTGTAGTCACATTTATGTGATTGGCATTGTTCCCATCCCATCCCACGGCAACTTGAAACCAGCTCCTTGGAGCGTGTTGTGTAGCTGACCTCTGACCTAAATGTTTCGGGTCGCATGAGAGAGGAATGTTTCCCAATGTCCATCCAAAAAGCTTGCTTAAGTCTTGCTTTTTCAATTTTATATTTTTATTGTAACAAGAGTGTGATTAATCCTGTTTGGTTTCCTACCAACAGTCAGTGTTGTTTTCTTGTAAACATGACCACAATCTTTCCGTGACCTTAACCAATTAGCTATTTGTGCCTAAACCTAACCAAACGTTAGCCATAGCAGTGGCAGATCAGAAGACATTCATGTGAATTATGAAGAATGTTTAACAGTTTTTGGAAGACACTTACAAGCAATGCTGTGGTGTGTTGGGGATGGGAGAATCAGATCAGAAAATGCTCACATGGATCATTGTGGAAAGCAACGACAAACAACATTGTGTGGTTCCATTTTTAGCAACTGTTTCGATGCCAGTTGTGATTGTTGATAGTACAGACAACATCAAGTAAGAGGAAGAGAGGCTCAGTAACCTTCTTTTCCGTAACACTCAACAGATTTTGTGACCCTGCAAACTCATGTCCAACAAAATTTCTTTGGGTATAAAATTGAAGCAGTACATAGCCTGATAATAAATAACACATCTGCCTGGTGTTGCGGTGGTGGTTTCAACAGTTGAAATCTGACACTGGACTATAAATCAATTCCTACACCAGAGGCACCTGTGACTGGACCACAGTACACTGTGATGCAGATGTATAATTCCATCTTAACCCTAAACGGTAAACAGTAACCCTACACTTGAGTATTTAAACCCTGAGCAAAAGGTGAGGATTTTTTACATTTAAAGCTGTGAGTGTGAAATGAATGAAAGGCCCCAACAACACTGGCCATGACCCAGGGCTGAGCCTGGTGCGCAAACCTCTTATGTTTTAATACTGTTTTGAAGCTTTTCATCTCTTTTAAGTAATTACTAAGATAATATCCCATACCAAGGTTATTATTTTGGCCAAGATTATCATACTATTAAATTTTGCTATCAGCACATGCCTGGCTGTGCCTCTTAAGTCTACTTTATGCCCTCAGATATTCAATTTGGTTTCATTTTTATTAAGATCCACATTAGCTGATACAGCGCAGACAGCCAGTCTCCTGAGGTGAGGAGATTAACAGGCTCTCATACTAATCCTTACAACCAAACTGCTGCTCCCACAGACAGCCAGGCCCTGCTCGCATGTGAAACACAATCACTTCATTCACTGGTACGGTTAATCTAAAGCTCCATCCTGGTCACACTGGCATGGGAACATCGAGCATTTCCAACTCACACAGTGAAATAATGTCAGTACATCCAGGCACACCGAGCACAGAGGCAATATGACCTCACATGCCGAGTGAGAGGATAGTGCAAGGCATAAAACTAACGGTGGATTTTTTTTTTATATCGCTCTAGCAGATTGGAGTTATGCAAACATTTCTCAGAGACAGAGCTGCTCTGGAGGCAGAAATAATTAAACCTCCATGGATGGAGCCAGAAAAAGTAGTTATTCAGAGTAAAACTTAGCTAACTGGCAAACAGTTGGCAGAGGGAAACTTTTCTAACAGCATACATTAAAAAATAAATTGCATGATCAGGAGTCATCAGGAGATTGCTGTTGCTACTATGATAATGCACTAGCTTTCTGCCTAACCTCATGGTTAATGATGTGGATTTTCTTTGCATTCTGCTTATTACCAACTTTCATTATTGCCCTCTGGCCCAGGTGTCAAACCAGGTTGAACACAATAATTAACACGTAAATCATCTGTTAAAAAACAAAGGGAGCCAGTACTAGGCTTGAAGCATCCTGTTTTATCCTGACTTTACTTTTTTGCTGCCAGCCTTTGCCTATGGCTAGGTCATTAGTATTCATGTAGCTGAAGCAAACACATGACCAGAGCCACTGAAATATAGTATATACTGAACCATATGCATTTATGTTTTAGCATATGCATTCAGGTTTTAGTTGCACTTTTAGACGATGCTGGATTTTGTCTTGCAGCAATATGTTTTATTCATGCAGTTGGAGTGAATTCTGTTGTTCTGTTGTTCTCTCTCTATCAGCTGAGCTGTGTACAATCGTGTGATCTGAGGTGGTTTACTGTTGGTGGAACTTCATCTGCAACGGACCAGAGAGACTGGACATCATTGTCATTGCAGCACAACCACACACAGGGTCAATAGGACTTGTTGGTTATGCCTGGATGGGCCAATAGCCTAATGTTAGTTGGTGCTTGAAATTATTCCCATGGGGCGAGTTGTTTTTTAATAATACAAACTTGATCCAAGTGAGTGTGAGAGTATCAAATGAAAGGGAAACTGGAGACTGGATTGGCTGTTAGTAGCTTACATTATTTGCTCAAAAAATAAAGGTTTGGCTGAACTGCATGATGAAATGATGTAGCACTCTTGGATTTTGAATTTTCAATATTTCTAATGATAAGGCTGGCAGTGTTTTATAATTGTGTTATTGTCTGTCTCTTAATACTTTTTCACTTTCCTAGTCTACCTTTCAAAAAAAGTTTAATAATTCCTGGGCACTATAGTTTTTACCTAAGGAGTAACTGTGCATTTGTCAGAAGGTCAACAAAACATTTAAGATTATCTTGTGGGGACAGTGAATACTTACTTAATCCCCTGACATTAGGCCTCAACCAGCTTCTGCTGTCATTCATTATCCTTTTGTAAAGTGTTGAGCCTCATCCCAAGTTCAGTTCATCTTGGCTAGCTTTTCCGTCAGCAGCAGGTCATTTCTGCTCTTCCAGGTTTCCTTTTGCCTGAATGAGTCGATCTCAGTGAAACCCTTGGGGTGCAGTCTGCCTCCATTTGAAACACATGGTGTTTAGCCATTCCAGTCACCTCTGCCTTATTTCACTGATGATGTTCTTGTTTTTGGTTTTTCTGTAAATTTTCAAGGCTGCCATCTTGTCAGGCCAGAATATGCCACATAGTCTTCTCGTGCATCCATTGTGGAATGTTGCAATCCTTTTCATACCAGCTTTGGTCTCCTGCCTTCATTCAGTACCATACATTACAGTTGACTTGATGTTGCTGGTATATAGATGGATCCTTGATTTTAAGAAATATTGCTTGGATCTCCTTATTGGGCTACTCGGTGTAATGTTTTGAAATGTACTGTAGGAACACAGTAGGTAGGACCATCTGTTCACATCTGTAACTGCACTGAAGTCAACCTGAAGTCAGGTCATGGCAGGTGACAGGGGGATGACCACTGCCTTTACACCCCAGTTGAAGTTGTTGTATGTGTTTACACCTTGAAATCACATGCAAAATATGTATATTTCATGCTCCATTGTTACTGTCCATGTTCTTGAACTCCCAACAGCTTCAGCCTGCCTCTAACCTTCAAATAGCAAAAGTCTTATTTGCATATTAAAGGACTTTACTCTGCAGAAACAATTTGGAAGCCCTACACCTCCTTCTTCCCATACTTAACTTGTTTGTTTTCATGTTTAAATCCAGCTTTTCATTTCCCCACTTTCCATTTTGCTATTGTCTAAAAAACAAAACCCCTTTTCCGTCTCGCTTGCTGTCTCTAAGTCTTTCTTTCTTCCTCATCCTCTTCATTGCCTCCCTTTCTTTCTCAAGGGTTATTTTCAATTGCAAGCCAAGGAATAGAATCATCACTGTCTTCATTATAGTTAGAGGATTAAAATGAGGAGCCATTGCAGGATGTCTCTGGTATGTGAGATAGACAAGGGAAAGGAAAAGAAGCGAGATAAAATTGCTGTAAAGGAATATTTGTTTTTACTTGAGACAAGCACATTAGGGTGCTTAAAACATGTTCAAATCATTCATTGTATAATTTCAATATTTCAAAGAGACAGCATGCCTTGTTTTCCTGAAAAGCTTTTAACAGTTTTTATTAACAGTTCTTTGCTGTCAGTGCCATTGTTTCTCCAATACCAACACAGTTTAAACACTGTCATAAGATACTGTGCCAATGACTTCCCCCAGCGGCTCAGTCTTTCTCTAATCTGACCCTGCTGCTCAGGTGAAGTCAGGTCACCATATCATAATATAATGTCGTCTTTTCTTCCTCCACTATCCTTCCATTTCATCTTTATTGCCTCTCCCTCTGAATTCACTCCTCTCTCCTCTTAGTCTCCTAGGATTTATAAGCCTGTTAGAACCACTGTACTTCATACCTCTTTCTTCTTAGCCATCAGTCTCATCTCATCATCTCCTTAATCGTCTCCTTCCTTCACCTTCCTTTACCTTTCCACTACTTTCTGTCTTTGAATGTTAAGATGGACAAAGCTTCTAAATACAATAGAGATCCATCTGATGAAAGAGCTTTCTCTCTTTTATGTGTCTCTGTAGGTGTGGATGTGCGGTGGTCGGATGGAGGACATCCCTTGCTCCAGGGTAGGACACATCTATAGGAAGTACGTCCCCTACAAGGTCCCTGGTGGGATCAGCCTGGCAAAGGTAATTCTTCACACTGTGTGCCTCTATGGTTCATGATAAAATACAATACAGCAGATCAGTCACATATTTTCTGTATACTACAACAGTCTGATACAGGGGTTCAGTGTCAGTACAATGCTGTCTCATCACCTCTGTTACATCTGAGCCACAACACAACAAAGGATTACATTAGATTGTAAATAAACCTAATCTGTAAGATTGACAGCAATCAAAGCAATACCAAAGCATTACCAATTTTAGAGTATTCTAGTGATTTTATATTGCATTTTCCTAAAGTTGCGGGACGAAAAAGCGAGAGATTGAAACAAGAATAGTCAAAACTAATGCGGTCAAGATATTCTGATTTTTAGTGCTTTGTAATGGCCAACTTCCAAAAGCATTAGATCTTACACTTCCAATAACTCAATATTGTCTATTTTATTAGACAGTGACTGCCTTATAAACATCCACATTGTTCAATTTCAGTACCACAAGTTTATAAAGCAGGCCTTCTGTCTCCAAGTCCAAGTTTGACCCCGATGACATCACCAGAGGCTGTTTTTTGTTTTTTTGTTTTTTTTATACAGCAAAGACTCCCCAGAAGACATTAAGAAACCTTTTCACAGGCTGAGTAGTACTAACCATGACTAGTAAATTGATCTTGTGTAAAATCAGTGGCGTTTGAGTCATATTTTAAGATAAGTGTGTTCTTACAATAATACAATTAATATTACATTGGATTTAGTTTCAGAAGATGTAGTATTCAATATTAAATCAGGGGCAAAATAAACTTCCCTAGTTGTAAGATGTTACTGTTAGTTTGTCCTTCCTTTATTATATAATATTATGTTATATTAAAAAACACAATTCTTTTTAAGCTGGAGGACTGGTTCATTTTAATGTTTTCCATTCATCGGGTCTGAATATTACAAGTCCATTGTCAGGTATTCTGTAGCTGTTAAATGGAACACACTGCAAAGCTCGTTCACAGCAACAATACAGTATCTCCCATGTTTATAATAGTCCATTTATATTAGCAGTTCCTCTTTATTGCATCTCTTTTTTTTTTTCTTTTAGTTTCTTTAAAAACCTTATCAGTAAGGTTTCTTGATTACACAAACAATAAATAAAATCCAATTATACTCTTGTAAAATTAAAAGTGACATATCAGCAAAACTGATTTTAACTTTATTAGCATTCTGCAATATTCACACACGCGGCTCTTCAGCATTTAAATTACAATTAAACTAGTTCACAAAAACAGTGCTGTGCTTAAATATGGCTTGACGTGAAACCAAATATATTTCAGGAAATATTTAGAGAGGTGGAGAAGTAATCTCTTTCATGCAAATACACACACACACACACACACACAGCACAAATACTGTAAAAACAACGTCTGTGTCCTTGTACGAACAGTGAAACTGAACTCGGTGTAATTGAATACATCAGCTATCAAGAAATGACTGGTCAAGCACATAAGTAAACAGACACAAACATATATAAATACTACATGCATGCAGACACATATACTGTACACTGCAGAATATAGTGTTTAAGTGGTGCAGTATAACAAATGGCAGCGTTTTTTGTTTCCTACATCCTCTACTAAGTACTCTCCTCTTTCTCCTCTATGCATGAGAGCACTTTACAGTCGGCTCAGCATCCACTAACAACAGACCACCAAACGAGAGGCAGCAGTATGCAGTGTATCCACTATCTACAACTTATAGCCTTTGCAGGTGTTACTGTGAAGAATGAGCTTAAGTTTCTTTGTTCCTTGTATTCTTTAAAGTACCTACACAGAATGAGAATATGTCCAAAAGCACTAAATCATCTGGGGTGTAGCCGAACACCATTCATTATGTATGCCTCTGCCACAGCCTGGATCTTGGCTCAGTTTGGCTTGGTGTGCAACTGAATGGCTCTGGCGTTTGTTTTGATTTTTTATTCTGACGAATATTCTTTAAACTGGGCCTCAGTGGAATGCTGATGGTCCTGAGTTGACCTGACCCTGCAGATAAAGGAGAACATTTAAATAAAGGTACTTGTTCTCTGCAAAATTTGAAATTGCTGTTTCATTATCATAGTTGTACCTCCTTATTTTTTTTTTATCCTTCTTGAAAGTTTTTCTTTTTAATTTAAGTGCTACAGTACTCCAACTAAAACTTGGAGACCAACAGCTGAGCTCAGCTCGAATTCTGTTGGCTCCAAATGGATTCCAAATGGTGAAAAGTTTTAACAGCTGCAACAAAGTAGCAAAATGTTGCTGTTGGGATTTTTTCTGATGCAGATTCAAGAAATGGATGCCATTGTTGGAGCAGATTCCAGCAATCTACGGTATTAACAGTAGGCCATATAAACATTTATGTTTACAAAACAGTCCAATGTGGTTCCATCAGATCACCCTCACAGCCAGGGACTGTGGGATTTTATGTTTATTTGTGGGAGGCTCATAGACATTCTGGGAGAATTGAGAATGCCTGCCAAGAAAAGTAAGCTGTTTAGTGGATCAATCTATTGGCCTGACTCTCTCTTTGATTCGACTTCAGAACCTAAAACGTGTGGCGGAGGTGTGGATGGACGAATACGCCGAATATGTCTACCAGCGTCGGCCCGAGTACCGACACCTGTCAGCAGGAGACATGACGGCACAGAAGGAGCTGAGGAACCGCCTCAACTGCAAGAGCTTTAAGTGGTTCATGAGCGAGGTGGCCTGGGATCTGCCCAAACACTATCCACCGGTGGAGCCACCTGCTGCAGCGTGGGGAGAGGTAAGGATTAGTTTAGGAAATTACTTTGATCAGCGTGGGGAAATTAGGTCCAAGATAGATGTTAGATTCACAGATTACATGCAGAAGAAAACGAGAAATATACATAGATTGGGAAATGTCTATGTGCACCCAT
>NTHP01000293.1:64438-134559 GCA_003416845.1 Oplegnathus fasciatus | reverse complement strand
ATCAAACTTTATTTGCACAGCACATTTAATCATTTCAGAGATGTACTGTAAATGCTCTAATGCACACCTTACTTACATGTACATGGGAGAATGAAGTCATCTGATAATAACAAACTCCCACCCGCTGTCAGCACTAACACGTTTATTTAAAGTTTGTTCATGACCGTTGAAGGTCTTCTGTCTTTTTATTTCTGCAATAATGAGAAGGTAAACTGCAGAGACAAAAGTAAAAGGAATAACAATATCAAAGGAAGGGAGAAATTTACTGGTATATCAACGTATAATAACTGATCCTTTGCTAAAAGCAAAGTTAAAACACTGTTTTCATCTTTAGTTTAAAAAATGTAATCGATTTCTACTTCCCCTTAAATTTTCTGGAAAATGTTTTTAATTCCCAAAGGCTCCTTCAACAACTCTGGTTCTCAGAACTATAATCAGATCATGGATGTACAGTATTTACAAATCTCTGAACCACTTCCTTTACTTAATGTGTGTGTGTGTGTGTGTTATGCATTACAATTATATAATCATAAATATAATTGCCAATAAGGATCATATGAGAATCAACCTAAAGTGGCACCTCAAAGACAACCTAAGAGGTGTCTAAAACCATAAGATAAAGCCCAGAAAAGGAGCATAGGAGTTCAGTTACCATTACATTAGTCTACTGTACCTTTGCTGACTTATACAAAGATGAACCATATGTATATACATTGGTAAAAGTATTATGTCGTCCATACATGAGTTGGACTGTGAAAATCTAATAGTCCAACTAAGGTAGTGGAAGGAATGTTCCTAATGCTGGACACCAGCAGGAAAACAGTTTCGGTGATACTGTAGCACAGTTACATTTTTTGTTATGTATAAGGTTTGCATTGGGCCGTGTGATCTGTATGTAGAACAAACACTGCACGGTGCGACAAAGTGCGCTGGATACAAAGGTGCCCATCGCAAGGCATATATCATGTTCAATTCAACAAAAGGTTTTTGACGATTAAACGATTAAAAATGAAACACTAGTGGGAGTTTTCCAAGTTGAAAGCAGAGGGGTGTGCATCGAGCTGGAGATGGTGATACCAAAATTCCCAGTGGTAACAACAAGAAAGACAACAAACAGTGATGAAACGTGTCTGCAATAACACAGGATTGTTGCCTTCTCCTCCTGCATGCTGCAACTATCATCAGGGCATCTTGGGTGCACACCCACGGGCCAAACCAAAAACATTGAACTGCTGTGGATGTATGTTGAAATTAGATTATTTTATGCAGATCCTTTGAATTAAAAACATGCGTCCAAGAAGGCCTTCATCCAGCCATGAATAAAACAATATCAGATGGGACCTGTGCTATGACTGTCCAAAAGTAGAGAGCAAGCACTCTGTTTTTGTGACTCCATATGTTTTTGTGTGTATGTTTTGTAGATACGGAACGTGGGTAGTGGGATGTGTATGGAGGTCAAACACTTTGTGTCAGGGAGCCCCATCCGCCTGGAGAGCTGTGTGAAAGGGCGTGGTGAGGTGGGCTGGAGTCATGGACAGGTGAGTGTCATTCATTACACTTTCTCCAGTAAAATGTCTCATCAGGGTCAGTTTCCTGACCTGGGAGGGTTTTGTGCAGCACTGCCTTCATGCTGTATGGTTGGAGTGCTACACTGCATATGTTGTATCTGAAAGGACCATGACACATGAAGATGCTTGAGCAGGGGTTAATGGTTACGTTTGCCCATTGGCCAGTTGTTGAACTGTTCACTGATGGGCCACAGGCCTGTGTGTCTTTGTTCATTTATTTGGATATATTTAGCCACACCAGTGTAGCTCTTGAGTGGGCCGCTCTGTTGGTGTAACAATTTTGTTTAAAATGAAAAAATATTTAGCAAAGGGATTGCCATGAACTTTTGCACATTAACTGGTTGATGATTTAGCTACTTTGACTGATATATATATATATATATATATATATATATGCTAACATTTGCATGGTAATATGCTAAATGTTACAGTGTGTCATCACTTGCAGTCCCAGATGACATTTAGCATGTATGTGTCATACAAACTCTGAATACTGCTCTTGTCTGCGCCATTAAGCCTCGTTATTTCTTACCAACAGCAATGCCCCCTTGACACTTGTGAGCCTCTTTCACACAAAAAATTACGATCTGAATAAGTCAAGTCAAACTTGCTTAGCCCAAAATCAGACGTTTGATTCAGAGGGCTTCACCACTTGTACAACATGTGACACACTATCCCCAAATAGGGAAATCTCCACAAAGAAATGGTTAATAGGAAAAAAAGATAGAAACCTCAGGAAGGACAACAGAGGGGGACACGGTCTGATATTTGTTACAGTTAAGATGTGTTCCCCACAGGTGTTAACATTTGGTTGGAGGGAGGATATTCGGGTGGGTGACCCCATGCACACAAGGAAGGTCTGCTTCGATGCCGTCTCCCACAACAGCCCCGTCACCCTGTACGACTGTCATGGGATGAAGGGGAACCAGCTGTGGCGGTACAGAAAGGTACGGCAGAGGAAAGTGGAGATGGAGAGTTTTGAGTTAATTACTTGAAAATTGAGGTATTTGCTGCTGTAACCTCTTTTCAGCCTTCCAACTGTGTTGTTGGTGTGATTTCTTTGGTCAGCTAATCATCATATAAGTCAATCACTGAATCATTTCAACATAATGGTGACCATAATTAAATGAATGTGAGGGGAAATTGAAGGATGCATAAATAGCAGACATTACAATCCCACCGTTCCTGTTTGTTTAAAGCCACTATGTGAAGAATGTTTTATGTAATTCTAGCATCTTTAACTTTATTGTTTTTGTTTGTACAAAAATGGGACATCTGTCTCACCCAAAAAATAATGTTGGACGCATGCCTGCCACAGTGTTTTTTGATATTACCATTGTGGGCGCTAGAAGTGAAAAATTTCCAAAACACTCGGTGGCTTTAAAGCTGCTCTAGTCAATGTTTTTGAATTAAAAATGGATCAAATGACTTGGGTTATTTCTATTGGTTCGTCACTACGATTAACACTTTTCACACAACTCTGTCCCCTCAGCTGTGGAGCATTTTAGCCTCTTTCGGCTTATGTTTTGGTTTTATGGCATGCAGCTTTACTGTTTTGGTTCAGTCTTACTGCTTTTATCAACCTCGTTGCCAGCAGCAGCAGTTCTGATAAACCTACTGTACACTACCTGCTCGGCACCAAACGGTAGACAGACACAGTTAGCGACTGTGTCCTTAATGCAGGTTTAAGGCAGACAGCAAGAATTAATGTAATAGCAAGAACATTTTTCAGTAGTAACAGCAACAGAAACAGCTAAAAGTCTGAATTCAGCTTGATATCTAACCGCAATATTAACTAGGGTTTCTTACATGTACATATGACAAACGCAAAACCACCTACCAGCTTGATTTATTCCTATTCAAACCACACCCTGAGCTTGTGCATAAAGTTTGCATAAAAGACATAATAGAAATCCTAGTTTGAAGACCATTGTACACATTATGATATGTAAGGAGATGACTGACTCCACCGTGAAGCCTAACAGTTTGTCCATCATATAACTGCTGCAACTTCTCTCTGGGTTTACACACAGAGTGGTGAGTTTTCTTTCTTAGACTTAAAACTATCAGCAAGGTGCAGAACTATGCAGAAATATAATTTTAACAAGGCCAGGGATGACAAACAGAAAACCCATCCTTTGCCTCACTTTGCTTATAATAGTTGTATCAGTGTCCATGTATGCCATTGCATTATATTGAATAGAAGAATACAATACATACTTATACTTAATACTTATACAAGGACATAACATCCTTCACCACATCTGGGTCATGGATTAGAGTGCCAAAGAAAGAACCATACATGGCTGTTCTTTATTTGCCAGCAAGACAAATAAAGAACAAAGAATAAAGAATTTTGCTTTTCAAAATTATTTTTCAAAACTAAACATGAAGAATGTTGCAAACATGAATTTCATTACTTCTTCTTTTTTTATTTTAGTTTCAATGAAAAACCTTGACTCAGTTTAGAAATTGTTTTGCGGCAGGTGTCCTGATGGGCCATAAAATACCATAAAGACAAGACAAACAGTGAACAATGAAGTTAATAAGTAAAAAGTTTGACAAAAACAGCCGCTTGATCAACATCCCCTTTGAAAATACACCAGCAGACAAGACATCACCTGCCTCCATCATTTTGTGAAACCAGAACCTGCAGTAGCTTTCTGTTATTTAAGTTAGTAAAATTCTGTCAAATCATCGTTTCAAATCTGTTTGAATAATACACAACAGGAACAAAAGCCTTCTCCTGCACAAAAGCCTTCTCCTGCACGTCACCCTCTGAAATATTAACTAGGTACCACCAGCTTTAGCAAGGCCTGTGTTTATGAGGCAATAATAGGTCTGCAACAGAATCTTTCAAGGAATAAAACTACTTTTTAAAATAAACATGTCTTGCCATTTTTCTTTGAGTCAGTGGAAGTGGTATTTGGTAAAGACAAAGAAGCTCTGGCAATATTTATCTAATTCAAATCCAACTTGTGATAGGTTTTTGTCCATGAAGAAGCTGAGTCAGGAGTGAAGTCTTTAAATGGATTTTTGGCACAGAATTTAACATGTCAGCTAAATCTTGACCTCATGACTTTACCCCCGTGGATTCTTGTCAAATTCAAAATGATACATAAAGTTCCCCATAATAAATATTAGTATAATTTTTCACCCTCTTTATTTGTTGTAAAACTTGCATGTGTGAATGTGTCCACTGTCTTTCTACTTCGACGAGGTTTTGATTATTAATTGCACTAGATGACGTAACACCCCTGGATGTAGCAACACAAGAAAATTCTACTCCCAAATGAAAGAAAAGCAACAAAAAGTCAGTCACACAATCAGTATTGTGTGAAAAAGAACTGACCACAGTTTTCAAAATAGGTGTGGGATGAGTGGTGTATAATGTTTTGTATTTATTGGGTGTATTTATTTACGAGAATGTAATGCATTGTATGTTAATCACTCTTTTTCTCCAAAATCATGTCCAATAAATGCCCTGTGAAAAAGTTTCCTACCTGTATATGAAAAAGGCTTCACTACTCTCTTTCCTCCAGGATAAGAGTCTGTATCACCCCGTCAGTAACAGCTGTATAGACAGCAGCCCGAGCGAGCACCGAGTCTTCATGAACACGTGTGACGCCTCCTCTCTTAGCCAGCAGTGGCTGTTTGAGAGAACCAACACCACCGTGCTGGAGCACTTCAACCGGGGCACCAACTGAGGCCACTGGATGGTGAGATGAGGCGTCTTCCAAAGAAAAAGATAGTGAAACAAAGATCACCTTTGATCAGGTGAATAATACAATGCTAACTTTTATTTTAGCCTGTTTTGTCGGGAACAAAATGGTGCTTTCATTTGTTGTCAAATGCATATTTCTGTATTTCATGTCAGACATTGCAGTCAAACACCTGGAAGTCCTTTGAGGATGTTTCTGCATGTAGTTTGAGAGTATATTGAATGGTGACCTCTCATAGCACAATTACTGGATGCTGCTTGGGGCTGAGTGCCACAGACAGGGTAGGGATGATTGAAAGTACTGAGAGACAAAATAACACATTGATTATGCCGGCCTCATTCTTTAAACTTTCTTAAATATCAGCTTGTCTAACTTAACAACACATTGACTGAGCTGCTCTAAGATATCTGTTCATTTGTCTTCTGTTTCGCTGTTGTCCAGATAAGAATGGAAGCTACAAGTGAATAACGTGCTGCTTCAGAAACATTCCCCGTGGTACAGCAGTGATCCAGTGCGCTGGCTGAGAGCTAAAGAGCTAGTCAGGCCACACACAACAACATCCAGAATGCAATCATGCAGCATGAGCTTGTGATGAGGAAGGAGGTAAAAGAAAGACACGCTTGCCTGAGCACCAGTGCCACCAACAGTCAGTCAATCTACTGTCAACTGAAGTTCACTTACTTAAAAATACTGATAAAACCGCGTATAAGAAAAAAAATGCATTCACTGTCTGTATTCTGTCCTTCCCCAGGGTGGGAGAACCACGGTGAAACCTGACTGTCCTTTGGAGCTCTTAAAGACTGCAAATTTTTTACCCTTGGAAATTCTTGAGGTCCAAACTTCAAAGATGCTTCTGTCTTTCATTGCCAGTTTAAATCTGTCAAACACAAACTGTGCTGGATTTAATGGATTGTCTATTCTGTTGCCTCTTTTCACCAGGTCTTTTTCAATTGTTGCCTTAACAATTCCAACTACGGGAAATACCTGCTCCCTATGTTGGTGACATATGTGGGACTTTTTTTTGCAAGATATACCTCTATGGAAACTGGAAAAAAAATACCAAACATCTTTTTACAAATACAATTGTTCCTGCACAGTGTGCAGATGCATTGCAAGAATATGTATTTTATCGATGGAACAAAATGTTGTACAGACTCAACTTTAAAGTGCAAATATACAGTGTATATATATATATATTTTCTACTGAGCAATAAAGTGACAATATTACATAGGTTATGTCCATTTCTGTCCCAAGATGCAAAATTTCTTTCATTTAAATGCTTATATTTTCTGTGCTGTCTGGCAATTGACAGATAACATCCTGTTCACACAAGTTAATGACACAGATTCCTTGGAGGCCCGAGGGAAATATAAAGAACATATTATATATTAAATCAGAGACTAGTCCTTCAAAGGGGACATATGAACAGCTGTTCAGTTTTCCCTTGCTAGTGATGTCTGTCTATAAACAAATGTAATCTAAAACTCATATCTAGTATACCACATGTTTAGCCGCTCTAACAGTGCTGCTGTGTGGGTGTTGTCTGTCAGATGGTTGGTGGATGACTTTGGTCCAGAGCGAAATATCTCAACAACTGTTGAATACATTGATATCCATGATCCCCAGATGATGTATCCTAATGACTTTGGTCCCCTGACTTTTTATGTAGTACCACCATGAGGTTGACATTTATGGTTCAGACTGAAATATCTTGACAACTACTAAATGGATTATCCCAAGGGGATACACTCCCCTCCAAAAGTATTGGAACAGTGAGGCCAATTCCTGTATTTTTGCTGTAGACTGAAAANAGGGAGTAACCCCCCAAAACAAACAACAACTGAAAGAGGCTGCGGTGAAAGCCTGGAAAAGCATCACAAAAGAAGAATGCAAAAGTTTGGTGATGTCAGTGGGTCACAGGCTTGATGCAGTTATTGCAAGCAAAGGATTTGCAACTAAATATTAAGTCTTATTCACTTTAATCTATTTTAAGTCTATCTGTTCCAATACTTTTGCTCACCTAAAAATTTGGTGTTCCGTTACAAATAATGCTATCTTCTAAGTTGTGTATCAGATCCAGATGTAAATACCTGGAAATAAAAGCTGAAATGTTGATCTCTTGTCTCATATTCATCTTTTGATGTCAAACCCAAATGTTTTCAGTCTACAGCAAAAATACAGGAATTAGCCTCACTGTTACAATACTTTTGGAGGGGAGTGTAAATACCCCCGACTTTTCATCTCGCACCACCTGCAGGTTGATATTTTTAGCTTAGAGGAAATGTCTCAACTATAAATTGGATTGCAATGAAATTTGGTATAGACTCTCATGTTCACCACAGGATGAATTGTAATAACTTAAATAGATTATAGATTTTTTTTATTATAACCATGTATCAAATGACAATGTGAAAGGGGTCGCTTCATTGTGATGAACCTACAGAGAATCATCACTAGAATCTGCATCCCTCTGCTTTACACAGTTTCATAGTGAGTTTCAGCTCATTGTCTAGCTGTCCAGCCACAACTTCGGTTCACTCTCACCACTCTGATGGTGTTTTCGGCCACAGCAGGCACAGCGGTTTCTAAAAAACCTATTGTACACTACTTGCTCTGCACCAAACAGCAGACAGCTAGTTGCTAACTGTGTCTGTTTATTGGAGTGGTCATGTTGGAGACACAGCTTCATGTTATAACACATCTTGGTCAGAAGCTCGGAGACATATATTCTTCTACCTACTGATGATTGGTAGATTAGCAACATGTGTGGAGTACTACTCATTATAGCCTACACAAAGAAAGAATCCTAACACATATTAGTACATTTCATTTGATGCAAAAACCTTATTATCACATACCTTCAAAGAGACAGGCAACCACAGTATGAATAATGTAGCTGAAGTTGACATGATTGTAATTTCCACTGCCCACATGACTCAGTCAAAGTACATGTTGAGCAACATATTTGATGACATCCCAGAATTATGCATACTAAACATGTACTTCGTACTCTGTACTATTTTATTGCACTATATTATAAAGTAAAGGCTTGTCTAAGTCTTTACCTCTTTCCAGTTGTTTTACATTCTCTTAGCCTAAAAAGTCTAAGAGGATATTTGGTGTTCTGTGGTTCGGTAACAGCTGACCAAGTAAAATGACTTTAAAGTCCAGAGTCATAATTAAAGAAATTTACTAAAAGAATTTTTGAAAAATCCAATTGAAATTGAACTAAAGTCATCGATGCTGGAGATACATGTCATCCACAGCTAAATCATTTACAAGATAGTGAAACAAAGATTTATAATATATTCTGAATTATCATACATGCTACACCCACAGTGTCCATTCCAGCATGGTGTAATTGACCACTCAGGTCCTAGACTCAGCACCTGTATATGAGTGCAGACATCTTATTGGAAATCTGATAAAACCGAGGTCAAACAAACTCATCATCTCTGCTCAGTCTGAGGATGAAACCTGCACAGCAAGCTAACATTTCCCCACAAAGGACAGCAGCTGCTGAGGCCCAAAGATCATTTGCCACTTTCACTTTTTTTATTGACATAGTGAGTCATCAACCTGAGTGGCAAATCCAATAACCCGAGTATAAGTCGGGGATCTTATTGGCTGTCTAATGCCACCAAGGTCAAACAAACAAACATTGGAAGCCACTGCAGAAATTGCTCTAATATTGATATGTTTGCATGTAATTGCACTCTAATTCCCAGATTTTCCATATTAGTCTTCTGGAAGAAATTATATTTCACCAAGTATTTTGTCTTAACATGGAAGAAAGAAAAGCTTTTAGCTTTGATACATGCATTCATAAATACACATACAGTATATGCATGCAGCTTAGCTACTCAGAATACACAGTAAAATGCTAACAAATGTGCTTACATTAATAGAAAAGCTTTTCAAGACCCCACATTGTGTACATCAGTATACGTACAGTATATACTCATATCGGCACAAAATGACATCCCAGCTGTAGGCATTTTGGAAATCCACTTAATAGCCAATATACTGCATACATATGGGACAGATAAAAGAAGCTGTGCTGAAATAAATGAGTCCTTTTAGCTACAACCTACAGTCGAAGAAACTGGGTGAGTCAACGTGTACAAAGAAATGGTGAGGTTTAAGAGACACCTGCATGAGAGACAAATGAAGACTTTCTTGGACCTGATGCAGTTTTTGGAGCCGTTCATTGCAGAGAGGCCATCCACAGGAAACCTCTGGAGTTTGATCCACTGAGGAATGTCACATGACCCACCTGTGTCTCTGTCATCCAGTTATCTCTCCACTATGCTTTTTTCAACCTATTTAATATAATTTGTTTGACAAATAATACATTTGTAAGACCAATACTGTGATTAGACTCTACTGACTAACACTAATATGTAGTCATTTATTTTCTGGAAAAGGCAATAGTGAAGTGTGTGTTTGCACTTATCAGACAGTATATGACACAATTTAGTGGCACAGACTTTGGTCACTGGTGAGAGTCAAGCAACATCAATATGGTATGGTTGGAGTTCCTAGGTAAGATGTCTATTATGCATAGAGACAAAGTGCAATATGTTTACATTTTTTTTAACCATATTTTATTTCACAACTCAGTGTATTTATCTACCGCAGTATTTTTATATTTGCATATTGATATTTATAGCTTACCAGTGTTTCCACCTTTTTAGAATGACTCTCTTGTTTAATGTAATATTGTATATATATTTGGCACTTATACCATACTTATATTGACCTTTCAAAAACGCATACAGTATCAGATTTCCAGCATGGTACCTTGACATTAGTTGTTAAACCTATATAATTAATTTTATTTCTGGTCTCATTTTCATAGTATACTGTTTTAGCAGTTATTTTACGAATCCGTGTTTTATTCAATATTGTCAAAGATCTTCCTGGAGATGTCTCACCACTGCCTGCAATTTGTTTTATAGGTTTTGCAGCTGTGATTAGTTCCTCCATTTCCTTTGTGCATTGCATTGTGGGACAAACATCAAGTACATGAAGTATGTACTGCCATCTTGAGCGTACTAATTTTGTCACGTTTACAGTGTGAACAGACTCAAAACACAATTGGAGAGTGGAATTAGAATACAAAGAAAGCGGGGCGCACTAGTAGCTCACCTGATAGAGCACATACCATGTACGAAGGCTGAGTCCTTACTGCAGCTTACCTTGCTTGCCTTTCCTGTCTCTCTCCAGCCTGTCACAACCTAAATAAAGACAAAATGCCCCAAAAAATACTTTAAAAAAAGGAATACAGAGAAAGCACCCATGTTTTTCTCACCACAGACGTCAGTAATGATGTGTCCCACACTTACAACTACTAATTATATAATAATAATAATAATAATGATAATAATGTTGTGCTTTGAGTCAGAACATGTTTTATTGCTACTTGAATGAATGTGCCTTCAGCCTGGCCTGGGATTGAATCCCATCAGAGCCTCCTTTGCTTTTATAATTCGCAGCTATAAGTAAGTAAGAGAAATAAGAGTTGACTTCTCACAAAATTAATATAAACATCAAGCAAAAAGCATCATCTGCTACTGTTCTTTTTTCATGCCTTATAAATCTGAATGTCTGCATGTGTTTCGATGATCACTGAAAGCTACAACAGTGGGCAAATTCAGGCTTTCAGAAATGATGGTAGACATGCTCATTGCTTGTCGTGCTGCTCTGAAGTGAAATTAGTTTGAAGTGACGGGCTGGCACACGTTTTGATTAAACTGAATATATTTTCATTAACTTTCTGCTCTTCATTGTGAGCAATGTTCGAAAAGATGTGTGATTGAAACTTTGACATCTTGAGCTCTAAACAGATGCAGAGACAATCAGAAGTGAATGGCGGGTAATCTTCACAATTACTGAAAGACTCTGGAGTGTATGTAAAATTGACTCAACACAGTGCATTACACAAAGGGGGAGAGACCCACTGTCATTTAAATTCCATTTCTAACACATCCAGCTCCACATTCACCTCCATCATATTATGACCCTGCAAATTGCACCTACTCCTTTTGATGATGTGCGATATGAACATCAGATGGCATGAAATGGAAAGATAGATGCGAGCAAGAGACAAAAACTGGAACAAAAAAATGCTAATTGAATCCTGCCCTGACTGAAAAATGAAACCATTTTCCTTCTTTTGTGTCAACTTTTATCTTTCATATCTGGAAAATATGTTTGCAGACACAGGTCACTTATTAGCATGTGTATAACCAGGTTAATAGAAGTATTAGTTGCATGTTGGAAATAAGACTGAAAGAGCCTCCTGGTGAAAGTGCAGTTTCTCTCTCTGGGGGAACGCTCACTGCCAGTCTGACTAATAACCAAACTCTCCTGGCTTCTGATTCGCTCAGTCCAAGGGGCCAGGAGGCGTGTGACAGGCCTGCTCTGCTCATCAGCTGAATAACTACAGCTAACGTGCTTCTTCACAGGGCTTTGCTGGTGTGAACGGCCCCGCCGTGACACACTAATGGAAAATCACGGCTGTGGTAGTGTCGCAGTGTCAGACTCGGGTCACTGGGGACCTGGGTGGACGTACTCGTGTCAACTCCTCTAATATGCCTTGTTACTTTTTTGACTTCCAGCCTTTGTGTGCTCTCCCTCCTGTTCTCATTTGGCAGTTTGATTGAACTTCTGGTAACTGAATTTGGGTGCCAAATTTGGGTGTTTTCGATGGGAGAAGTATACATAGCTGGTTGCGTCAGTTGTTGTTAATGTGGAGGTGAGAAAGCTTTTGTCAGTCCTGTGCTCAGTTGTAGTCCAATTTGGGTGGGCACTCACGTCCATCACTAATGTTACTGATTATCCACATCTCTTAGATTTGTTTTGTGAATAACTTCATTTAATAAATTGTTTCATTTTTGACCTCCAGCCTTTTGTGTGCTCTCCCTCCTTTGTCTGAACCTTGAGCCAGTTCATGACATATGCGTGAACAAAGAATAATACTGATTCCTGATCCCTCCTAACCCCTTGGAGTATGATTCTGACATGATATTGTCAAAATCATGTTCCAATTTAAGTGTTCAAAGTTGTCACCTCATCCTTCCTGTTGTTTTTACTCCTTCAACATAATAGCTTGTCCCTCACTTTGCATATTTTTATCATTATCCTTCTGGCTGTGAAGCGTATGATATTTTCTACTCCGCAGTCTGTCTGAGGCTCAGTGACTTGGTTAAATACCTGTTGTTATATTTACATAAACCCATTCAGCATGGGTAAGTAAATCGCAGACTGGAGCTGCAGAATAACAGCGTTTTGACAGCGACGAGCAGAAACTGCAGCTCATTGTACTGCAGTCTGTTACTCGCTGGTTGTTGGCGACACACACATGCTGCTGTCACCTCTGTCTTTGAACAGATTTATACAGCATGCTATATATTCTGTTCAGGTTGCCTCCACCAGGCACACGTCCAAAGGCAGCTCGCATACAGGAGCCAAACTGCTCTTCACCGACTCTTCAGCTGAGAGAAAGCCATAAAGAATGTCAGCCACAAATTAGAGTTTACATTACATAACAAGGTCTATCCTGGTGTTTTTGCTTTTTCAGTCCACTTAATACAAATCATCTATTTACTGCTATAATTTAGTTTTGAGCATTTTTTTTCACCCTGCAGGCAGCCATTCTTTTAATTTATTTTACTACAGTGTGAAAATCACCTCACAAAGACATAAAACTTGCTTGAGTTCAGTATTCCATCAAAGTGCACATCACATCTGCAAGAGCAATAACCAGGACTCAGGCCCTGAAGCAGATTCTTCAGAGAGATCACGTATTATTATTTAAGTTACTTGTCTGTCGACCAGGCAGGGTTTAAGACTGATGTCCACTTTAAGCCAACTGAATCTAAAAACACTGTTCATGTGTGAAAATGAAAAGCAACCACACTTGCGTTTCCATGTTATATTTGTCAAGATCATCGTCCACAGTACAGCAAGAGAAAATGCAGATGTTTTATCCTCTGTTACTGGCTAAAGTGGTTCTCTCATTGCTTGTAAGAGGAGAATGAAATAGAAACAGGAAATTCCGGCAAGTTGGAGCTTTTCCTTTAGTAAGCAGTGAGTCATGGTAAACTGAATGCTGATTGCTTTCAGATTTGTGCACACAAAACACAAAATACACACTGCACATAGTACATATTTTGTGTGTGTGTGTGTGTGTGTGTGTGTGTGTGTGTGAGATTATATATATAAATATATATATATATATATATATCAGTGTTTCCCATACATAGGCTTACTTGGGCGGCCCGCCCAGGTAGATAAAATCCAAATTCCAATCAAGACGCTCAATTGTCATTTCATAATGTACACAGACCAGCGGCACCCCACCTCCTCCTCAAGACAATGCGTGTCAGGCGTGCGTGACACAGCGATTTGGTAGGTGATTGTTTTTTCCAACGCCAATATTAAGGTAAAATAATAAATAATATGATATTATGCATTATTGTGCTAATTATAGACGCAAAACAATGCCCGTCACACGCCACGCAGCCTCACGCCACACCATCACACACACCGCTGTCACACGCATCACATGCCGCGCCACCCACTACAAGTAAATTCTAACCTGTGGGAAACACTGTATATATATATATATATATATATATATATATAATCTTTAGTGCTCCTTTTGCATACTTTTGTTCTATTTTATTGCCTATATTACTGTTTTATTATATTCTAATGATCTAGACATTTGATTATCTGTTTACATTTTTTCTGTGTTGAACTTAGCAGTACGCACACAATAATTCACTGCAAGAAAGGCTTTGCCCTACTGTGTATGGCATGTGTTTGTGGAAGGTTTGAACCAGAAAGCTTAGAAGGATGCTACCAATACTTGAATTTGTATATGGGTAGAACTTGGAAGCACACCCATCTCTCAAGCTGTGCTTTTTGTTCAGAGATGCTCCTCTTCTCCTGCATCTCTGATTGTCCAGGGACAAACATGACCAGGGTTACATTACAGATGAAAGCAGACAAAGGCCTAAGATCTTTGGCAGCAGGAAGCTTTTCCTGCTCTGCTGTGTTGTCGGTATTGGGATGAGGTACATTCACAGGGTTATTAAAGTTGTAATAACTGAGCGATTGTTTCCATCACATCACCAGTTTGACATTTTACCAACTCCATCCACGAAGAACCGTATGTAGCCAAAGAGAACAAGTCAGCAACTCCCACTGTTGCCATGCCAGAAAGAATCAGAGTGCTTGGAGAAGAGATCCATTGTGAAAGCACCTGCCAGATAGTGGAGAATCAAAGCCTGTTCCCATTTTCAGGTCCTCTGCAGAGTGGCACGAAATGAATGAAGACAACAGAACAAACAGGAAAAAGGATGGCAACGTCCCAGCTCTGTGAGCAAACAGTCTTTAGGATTCTTAATGACACATGGAAGAAGAAGCAAGTGAGAGAACATCTTGCAAAAACAGACAATGTCATTCTGACGTTGTTTGATCCAGAGCAAACAAAAATAAATAAATAAGTATAAATAGATAGGGTATTGGTATTGACATTCATAGTCCCCAGAGGATGATTCCTTCGTAAAACCCCGATCTTTCTTGTAGTGTCACCATCAGGTCTTTGACAACACTTTCGCCAAGCAGTGTTAACTTCAATGACGAATAATTTCCGTCATAGTTTTTTTCACTAACGAAAATGAGACGATAACTAAATAAAAACTAATTTATCATGACAAAAACTATGACGAAATCTATTGACAGAAGGAGAAGAACAGACATGTGGACAAATTTCACATTTGATGTCAAGGAAAACAAGACCCTTTGTAAAACCGTGTGGAGCGACAATCACTGGTAAAAACACTTAAACAAATTTGAAGGGGCATTTGCAGTCGAGTCATCCTGAAATTCACGCAAATGTAACTTAAGCACACTTAAATGTTTGTTTTTTTTCAAGCTAACGTTACTTTATCAGCTAACCCGAGCTGGTGTGTTTTCGCTAAACTTGAAATACAATACAAGCTAAAAGACACCACCACTGTCCTGAACTGATTAGAGAAATGAATGACCCAGTTGCTAATCATAGAACGTTAATTAAAAGATCGATTGACAAGAATCATATTATAATTAATTGATAAATTGATTAATTGAAGGGTAAAGTTTCACTGTCCTCAAATTGAAACAAATGTTACAAAAAGAAGAATGCACACTTCAAGAAATGTAGTATACTTGATGTTAGACATATGATGGGAGAAAGGAGCAGAAATATAGATAACTAAATGGATTAAATAATGTGATAGGAAATATGTCTTTATTTATCTACAACAGTTAAATCTGTGTCTGTATTGCACGTTCAAACCACCAATATCATTCCATAATAACAGGTTAATAGATGTTTCCGCCAGGAGTACATAATGAGTTTGGAAATTCCAGAGAAACGTTTAAATAATGCATTACACCAAATTGTAGTCGACTAAAATATTATAAACCTGACTAAAACTATAACAATTCAGATGACTACAATATGACCAAAACTAAATGGCATTTTAGTCAAAAGACTATGACTAAAATAAATCAGAATTTGCTGTCAAAATTAACACTGTCACCAAGGAGACGCTCCCTTGAAAACTAACCACAAAACAAAAAAAACGAGAATTTTGGTGACCTCTAATCTTTCATCGGGTGCCACTGTCAAGCCAAAGTTTCCCCATAACTGACTGTTACGACTGGCTCGAAAGCCACAACACAAGCAGGGACACGACACAATGAAAATCTGGGTCAAGGTGTTGGGTGAGCGAGCGAGCGAGCGAGTGTGTGTGTGTGAGTGAGTGAGTGAGTGAGTGAGAGAGAGAGAGCAAGAGAGAGAGAGAGAGAGGAGCCACCTATATAGACCCAGCCCACATCTTCACACAGGTGCCCTCAATCAGACATCAGTGAGCTGCACCTAGAACACAAAGACATAGAACAGACACACACACAAGCAAAACAATAACAGGACACAGAATGACATGTAACACTGACACTTGTGTCCATGACAGTCTTGAAAAGTAATGATCAGATTTCCATACAATTTGCTTGTTCATGACCATCAGAGGAATAATGCTAATTTATTTTACCTTTCTGGTAGTGTACAATGGAAATAGGAAAATGTAAAAACAAACAAACAAAAAAGAAAATAGGAAAATGTGATGCATGAAATTTACAAAGCATATTTATGACCTACAGAGGATTAGTCTTCTTTCGCTACACCTACAAACACTAGTATTTTAGTTCACATAATCTTGTGTTGTTCCTTTAAATATCATGCTGGAGACATTAAGCTCTTCCAGGGGATAAATTGTATACATGAGTGGGAGATTGAGACTCTCACTTTTGACTGGGGGCTCTGAATCCTCTCAGCACATTGTGGAATGACACCTGCAAAATCAGGCCAATCCGCAGAAAAAAGCAGCACCATTCCTTACCTAACTGACAGATTTGTACTGGGAGGGTGGAGCTGAGATGGATGTGAAGCTTGGGTTTCTGAGATCACACAGAAGTGCTCACTTGAAAGCCAGAAAGCTGAAAAGGAAACACTTTTCTTTCTGCACCCCTGAGATGGCCTATCATTTTAATTCCATTTCATCTTGTTTAAAGTCACATCTCATGGCATGTGGTGTCCTCAATCCTAAATTTAAAACATTTATCTGAATGCTCGAGGGGTTTCTCTGATAGGATGATGACAACTAAAGAAAAATCAACCATCTCACCTCCAGTATGTATCATCGCTCTGTGATGTTCACTGCACTCCAGGAGGTATTTTTGTGATCAAGTGGTGTAATTTACTCTCCATGTGTTACCCTTTTACACTTAAAACCTGCCTCACCTACTTCTACTTCAGTTTGTTTTTGCCACAGTATTGTGTGTTGTTGAAAGCATTATCACGCCAATTGTATGGGCACAAATGTGGGAAATTACAATGTCTTTATGTGCTTTTTCTACAATACATTTATAATGATGGTGAAACATTGGTCCAAAATGGCAGCTCTAGAAAGAAGGACTCAATATTTATTTATTCTCCTCATCTTTTTCAAGATGTGGCCAACAAACATTCTTGTAGGCTTTAGGATTTAGCCTCCTTAAACCAAGTCTATTTTGGCATTAATTTTTAGATAACTTATATATTTTATTGATCACCTGAATCCCCTGGGTGACATTTTCATGTCTTGTATCCCAGACAACCCCAAGCTGATTCTGATCAATCCACATGTTGATTTTCTCCATCACGCTTAAGTTCTTCTCTGGCTCTCTGCAAACACTGACTCTCACGCTTGGTCCACATCTTCATTTCCTCTCCACGTCCTCTCATCCATCCATTGAAGGCAATTACTTATTTCATATCAGGTCTTCAAAGCACAGAGGTGTTCATTCCCCCAACAATGGGATCAACCACAGGTGGGAAAAAAAGAAAATATAGATATATATGGTAATTTGTTCTTTCAAAAAAGGCCATGACAGACAATCTATAATGAAAGGGTCAGCGAAATCCCTTAGACCACCGAACAGAAAAAAAGCATATTGTCCTCATTTTCTTTCACTATATGCTTGGGTACTCAATGAATGGGTTAAACTGAAAACTGAAAGTTTGATAATCAAATATAAGTACTTTAAATTGGAACATTGGAAAGGGCACTGGAAGCTAAATGTTTAGGCAATCAGAGCAATGTATTTTACATTAAACACCAGCCACCTGGAAACGAGGTAAGACTACAGCCCAATTACATACTGCAATGTTCAATACACCCTACAGTAAAAACGCGTTGAAAA
Source organism: Oplegnathus fasciatus (assembly GCA_003416845.1). Lineage (NCBI taxonomy): Eukaryota > Metazoa > Chordata > Actinopteri > Centrarchiformes > Oplegnathidae > Oplegnathus > Oplegnathus fasciatus. Next base: position 116,470 of record NTHP01000293.1, on the reverse strand, counting down.
GAACAAACACTGAAGATTAAGTTATTTGTAGAGGCACACCAGTAGTAAAGATAATGGGTTCATCTCCTTGGGAACATTAATTTGCTCAGTAAATGTAATTGAAAATATTCCTATTAGTGTAGAATAGAAGCAAACAGTTTCCCTACATTTAGGCTTAAAACTTTTCTGAGAGCCGGAGCAGACCTCACTTTTTCGGGGAGTTTGTTCCAGGCATGTGGCACAACTGAATGCTGCTTTCCCATGCATTGTTTGGACAATGTGGGGACAGCGAGCAGACCTGACCCAGACCACCTGAAAGGTCTGGATGGTTCATAATGTAGCAGCAAATCAGGAATGTATTTTGACCCTAAACCATTCAGGGCTTTTTAAAACAACAGTAGGAAGCCAATGCAAAGATCTGAGGACTAGAAGAGGAAGAGGGTGGGTCTATAGCAGCCATGACAATGTCAAGAGAGAGGAGTGGAGGTTTGGGAAGCATGATTATAAACAGTTCATTTCCTGCAGGTCTTTCCATTAGATTTTTATGATTCCTTTGTACACTTGCGGAAAGGTCAAAGAAATTAACATTAATCCACTGGCGGCCATTAATACTGAAGCAAAATTGTATGGAAATCTGGTCTTTACTTCTCTGGTCAATGGGGAATTTTGGGTTATCAGTGGCACTATGTGAAAGGTCATGGAGTCACCAAAATGATTCAGATTCATTTTCTGGGGACCACAAATATCCAAAGCAAATTTCATAGCAATGTGGTTTGTAGTTGTTTTGCAGTTGAACAATAGCGAGTACTACAAAAATTATGCCAACACTTGTCTGAATCTGTTTCACCACACACATCCATCCACTTAGCTATAACAACATCTGATGCAAAAACCAGCCAAGCACACACAAAAACATTAGTGGGTGGTATTATATATGGATGCCTCATAGCACCAGTTACTGCTGAACAAGAAGGATTGGGAGAAGAAAGAAGCACACCCTGCAATTTCAAATGGATTTTGGCAAGGATGACCGTTTCATCTGCCATAACGACTTTGTTATATTGTTTTCTCTTTAAGTTAAACACAGCTGAAGGGAAAAAAAAATCATTTACTACATTGGTTTATTCAGAAACCCATTCACAGCAGGCGCTGAGCAGAGTGTTTTCAGAAAACTCAACCTCTGGGCTCTTATCCAAGGGAAATCTCCACAAGGGAAAACCCAATGTCTGTAAATGAAATCTTCCCTCCAACACAGGGGCGGAGCCAGATGTTGTAAACATTCCAGGCTTATGCTGCATTCCATGTACCTCGGAAGTCGGAGCTGGGAATGACATCGCACCCGAGTTGACCGCGTTCCAGTACGACAAGTCGTGTTTCACGGGGTGGAGGAAGTGGGGTTTGCTCTAGCCAGGTTGGTCATTGTTAGCAATACCAGTTGATACGCAATACGAGGTATTTTGCGCATACGAACACAGGAAAAAGTTGGACAGTAGGCCTACTGTGTGTACGACTAATTTTAAGACAGAAGTGCTATTACAGCTTTCACGTATGTTGACACACGGAGCAGCCATCTTGGATTTTGAGGTTGGGGTTGGTGAGGTTCTTCATTCATTTTCACTTCACTTTCCGAGTCCGAAATCCGACTTCAGGAGGTGTTCCAGTTGAAATTTCCAACCGGGAACTCGCAAATTCCAACTTCCAGTTCAAATGGAATGCACCATTAGACCAAACTTGGGGGGGGGGTCTCGGGGGAATGCACTCCAGGGAGATTTTTTCCCCCATTTACGGCAGCTATATACATTATTTTTCAAGCCATTTGACATAATAGAATGCCTAAAAATCACCCTGTAGAGTGTACATCCTATTTTGTATCTAATTGTACTCCAACGATCTTCATCATTCTGAAACCATAACACAACAAATGCTGAGGATGACTAACTTTCACTCCTGCCACCTAAAAAGAGGAAAATATTGCCTGATGTTACCATTTTTAAGTTACATAACATAGGTAGGGTAAGAATTTGGTGTAAACAGCATTACTAATCTTGAAACCTATTTTTGTTATACTATGCTGGAGTGCAGTTCACAGAATGAACGTTTAGCAGACAAATCTGCTACATTTGAATCCATGCTATAATAATCTGGGTTGGGCATATATTATTATCTTACAGTACTTTACTTGATGTACTCCGGGTCACTCTTCTCCTTTCCTCCTCTTTACTTCTTAACTTCTCTCACTCTTTCAGCTCCACTCATTTATCCCTGGAAATTTCCTCCAGTGAAAGAAGAAAATATAAAACAAAAAAAGTATTAAGATTTCTGATCATAAACGTAAGATGCAAAAAAGATTAAACACATGCATTATTCTCTTACATCTACTCCTGACACCTCTGCTCTCCTTACTCCTCTGTTCTTCATTCCTTTCTTCTCAACACATTTTCATCAGTTGTCCCTCTTCCTCTTCACCTGCTTTCTCCACAAGTTTTCACATCTCATTTCCTATTCTGTCCTTCATTCTTTTCCTCACTTTCTCTTTCACTCCTCCCTTTCTTCTCTCTTCCTCACTCCTCAAATCCAGACTTCCACTTCTGTCCTCTGCTTACCAATTCTCCACTCTTCTCCTCCTGGCTCATAACTTCGTTATTATGTTCATAGTCCATAAGCTAGTTAGCTAGCTAGCCAGCTTGCTCACTGAGGTGACACGACCAACCTGATCTCACAGACTGAATGAAATGACAAACGCAAGACAACAACCCCCATGATAATGTTAGGGCGGACCTATAGATGGCGATATTTTCCCAGTAATAGAACTTTTGCTCCACTGATTTGCCGATCTAGTCAGAGAGACTGAGGGGAAATGACACAGAGTTGAAGTTATTTTAAATACCTAAAAGATTCGGGGCTTTTATCGCTTTCCGCTTGAGGCTAGCAGCTCGAGGCTACATTAGCGGCTACTAGCACACCACACCCAAATCTCCAGCTGAACTGTCGATGGTCGAGTTGCATTGTGAGTAATGTAGGCCCCAAGTTTGGACGAGGATGAAGAATGCATGGAATAAAAAATACATATTTTTGGTTCTGCTGCATCAATTTTGATTATTTTTCTGTCCAGTGTGAGACTGACAGTGTTATAGGAGTCCAATGTTAAATCGGTGGAGTACTCTTTTTAACACTGGGTAAATTATTCTAAATCCTTGATCCAGGTCTGTGATAAAATATGTAATCATGTGATGTGTGATAATATAATGTAATCAGGTCTTTATAGACAAATTTTAAATGGGCTGCATTTAACTTGCCTAAATTGACCAAAAACACGTTAAGCATAAATGCATGCATAAATCATTCTCTTAACTAACACTATTTTAAGTGTTGCACCCCCTTACTCCATTTGCCATCGGGGCTGTTGAAATTAAAGCTGCATGAATTGTCCCACATTTGGCATCAGAATGTAAACTTATTTTGAGGTGCCAGTATGCCTCTTCAAAACTGCTTTTTGGATGGTTGAATAGCTTCGGAAACGCTCTCCACCTTTCCAAAGTTGGATTGGTGAGCCTGTGTCCAACCATTTCTGACTTTCCAAAAGCGTGGCCTTGCACACACAGTGAGACTGAACCAAACAGTAAAAATGCGATAAAAACTAAAACTATGAGTTAAAAAAGGCAAAAAAGCTCAGTCATAATTCTCTCTATAATTAATTCAATTTTAAGATCAAAAAGATTGATTGGTGCAGGTTTAAGTTTACCAAACTGAGCCAAATTCACCAATCACCAATGCATGTGGAGCTCCCTTGGAAATGTTGGCTGTGTGTTAATATTCAGACTTTATATTGTAAACATGACCTACTTAGTTCAGTTTCATCCAGCCCATAAAATTCATTAATCCCTCTTGGAGAAATTTTCATTGCAGACATTAAGTCAAACACTAAAAACCACACACACACATACACACACACAGAGTAACCTTCAGAAGCCTGCTCTATGTTCGGCAGCATGAATCTGTCACATAAAGAAGCGTGAAGAGTGAAGAGCCTCTCTAATGTGCCTGCCTCGCCTCCATTCAGTGTCCCAAAAACCATCTGACTTGTCAGAGTAATTTTCTTCACTTGAAATTAGCTGCTTCTAATAAAATTTTAATTCAGTTATTACAAGCACAGTAACGCCTCAAGTGCTGCCCCTAAGCCCTGTCTGGCTTATGGAAATGTATCCGCCAGATGCACTTAAGCCTCATGCAAATGAATTTTAATTTGGTGGAAATTGGTTCTGTTCATTAACACGACATTACCCGAGCTAGAAATGGAATCTGACCATTTGTCTCCACACATTGACATCAGTTCAATTTGGCTGAAGGAAGGTTCTGAAGGATGACGTAGTCGCTCACTTGACAATGCTCATGGGGTCCTATGGAGTCAATAACTGCATTTACACCAAATGACTTTCTGCAAAATCTTGGTGCAATCTCCCCTGTTCCAGCTGCTCCAGTAATGGCCTGAAATCTATTCCAGGAAGGAGAGAAACTGTGACTGATGAAAGTTAAATTTCCCAGGAGTAACCACAACAACACATGAAATTATATCAGGATGCATCTAATGCATTGTTGGAGAGAAAACGGTGCATTTTGGGGTGTTTGGTGATCCTCTCTTGGATGAAAAATAGATGCCCAAATAGGTGCAAGTAGATGTATCTCATGACGGTCTGACAGCTTTTTAATAATCTGTCACATCAAGGCTTTTCTTTCCATCAACTGCAAGTGTTTACAAATATACAAACAGCACGCAGCACAAGCTGTCTTCTGTTTTTACACTCTGAAATATTAAATATTAGCACTAGTCCTCATGAATTTAAGATGGATTCTCACATCAGTGTTGCTTTTCCAAAAGCTGTCGGCATGTTTAGTGAAGAAGGGACTCAGCGGCCCAGTGAGAGATCATTACCGTAACCTGATTCAGTCGACGTGTGCATCCTGTTCAAGTGTACTTGAGCAAGCCACTAACCCCATGAAATTATTCATTGTCACTATGGAAATCAAAGTGTAGCAGGGTGTTTCTTAAATACACTCTCAAACCTCCAGTGTTTATCACACACCTTAGAATCACTCCTAGAAATGTACGTTATGTCAAAACACTTAAAATATTCTGGTGTCAAGAGTGTGTTTTAATCATAATTTATACTTTGAGGTGACAAGTTATTTATGAAGCGTCCTACACACACTCTCTCTCAGTGAGTACATGTTCTCTTTAGAGAAAGGATTACGTCATTGTTTTATGAGATTCAGTCATAAAATAGAATTAATAACATCTAACAATGTTTTTCCTCAGTAGTTGAGCTGTGCATTTACATTCAGTACTTTCAAACCAATTTCAGGGTAAATATATATAGACGGGAGACAAATTAAAGAAAAAACCTGAGTAAATGAGTGAAGAAACATAAAAAATGCAGATGCATCCACACAGGTGCACTGCATGGTACAATTAAGCAATTAACATTCAATCATGTTCTGTGGCATGTATAAAAATGCTAGTTAGTTAGTGCATTAGTGCATTAGTGCATTAGTGCGATATGTAAGTAAAAACAGAAGAGCAACTCTTTCCCAGGTGACTGTGAATGTCAATGCAGGATCTACTTGGGTCCACTTGTCCCCTTAGAGGGAAGGGTCACTGCAAATCAATACAAAGCTGTCCTGAGTGATCACCTTTATTCTATGATGAAACATTTCTATCCTGATGGTCTCTTCCAGGAGGCCAATGACCAAATCCATAGGGCACGAGCGGTCACTGAATGGTTTGAGTATGAAAATCATGTGAATCACATGCTATGACCTTCGCAGTCACCAGATTGTGTGGTGTTTTTATTATCGAGTTAGGAGTTAACTTATAAAAGCTAAAAACAAATTGCTTTCTGGTTTTGGTTTAATTTCTATTCCAACTGCCAATTTGAAGATGAAAACGGGAAAAGCATGTGGGTTTCCGTTTGTTTAAGTCACACGAAAAATGGAAAGATCATGCATTTCATATTTGTTTATCCTGTTATCAAACAAGTTGAACAGAGCTTTGGACAGAGGACACAGACCATCAGACCCATGGAAAAGAGACGGTAAACTGGTTTGTAATGAAGGATTTAAAATTCACTTGTCACTCGTGCTGATTAACGGGGCTCAGTGGAGCCGGGAAGACATGACGGTGCACCAGAAACATCTCTAAATGCACAGCAGGGCGCAGATTCTACAGATTATTTTTATAACATCTTAGTTCTGATAGTAAGTTACTTAAATCGCCTTAATATCGGCGTTGGAAAAAACATTTGCATACCAAATCAGTTGCTGTGTCACGCACGCCTGACGTGCACTGTCTTGAGAAGGGAAGGGGTGGAGGTGTGCCGCTGGTCTGTGTACATTATGAAATGACAATTGAGTGTCTTTATTGGAATTCGGATTTTATCTAACTGGGTGGATCTTAATCTACCTGGGTGGGCCACCCCAGTAGAGCCTATGTATGGGAAACACTGCAGGGTGTGATGAATGCCTGGTAACTCTTGGCATTATGATATAAATACAAAAATAATGCAAGCAAAGACACGTCATCAACTCACATCATCCATCTGCACACATTTCATTTTTGAAAATACAGAAAAAACAAAAAGCAAGCTTTGGCAATAGTGCTGGCATGCTACCATATGGCACTTACCATATATGTGTAGTATCCACAGTATATATATATAGTACATTTCATTGTGACATGTAAGTGTATTTCTCTACGGGAGTTTACAATGTCAGCTTCAGCCAGTGTATTCTGTGTCACTTCATGTTGCATTCTGATTGCTTGGTTAGAGCAGCTGTCACACTGAAAGAATTTGGTCCTAAATTTCTGGCAGTGTCAGATTTTTGACTGGTCACAGTGGACGTGTATGACAGTGTAATTTAGGACCACCGTTCAATCAAAATTCCACTGTGTATTGGGGCCTTCAGACATGAACAAGTATTTAAAGATCATTTTCTGGCCTATGACGGAGAGTTCCTTCTGGCCTACAAGATCTGTTCCCCTGGATCTAGGGGCGGAACTTAATCCAGGTTTAGAGTGCCAGACAAAGAAACTGCTGTCTGGAATATCACAGAATATATTAAGCTGTCTCATGCCTACAGTATTGGAGGGCATTAATAATTCAAATATGAGGCACATCAGATTCTGTACTCTGCAGTTTGCAGTGATGTGTGGTTTTCCAAACCCGATTGGAACAACTGACTGCACACGTGTTGCGAAAAGGGCATCTCAGAAGGATGAATTTGTGGATGTAAACCACAAACGCCTTCATTTGCTTAATGTCTAAATGGTGTTGACATATGTAGTCCCTAAATGCCTGCGCTCAACACATAATGCATTAGTCAAATCAGTGCAAAGAGAAAACTACAAGCGGGAGCCGTACCTGATGAATTGCTTCTTGGTAAAATATTTGTACCATCGTTTTTGAGTAGTTTAATTACCCATGAACGTATCCCATTTATGAATCTGTAGTCCATGCCACATTTGCACTATATTATGCATACTCACGCTGTTATGGAGCGTTTAAGGGAACGTGACTGGGCCCGGAAACATACAGTACGGAGCTAGATTATTCTGCCATCCTGTGCTGATGTATGGTTCCACATCCTTGAAGGAAGTTTTTTATTTTATCGAGTTTTTTACTCACAGAAAACAATTTGAAAGTCTTTTAGTTCCATTATATTGTAATCAGTTGTATTAATTAATATCCTTCTGTGACTCAGCAGCTGTGAGGACATGCATTGGTCCACCAATGCATGACCAGCGGGGGTGGAGGTACAGACTGAACACTGAAAGCCGCCTCTTCACTTTCAGTCTCCTGGGTCCTTGGAGAGGCATCGTGGTCCTCTAAGCCACCTGAGTTGGTGGTACGTATCTTATTTGCATATGTACCTGTTTAATTATAGAAAACAAAACACACCACAAGTTCTATATGTGCCTTCTGTGGATCCCCCATGATCTCAAACAATGCCATACAATGCCTCAGTCCCAGAACAGAGGCTGTACATTCATCAGCTGTACAAGGAGCTGAGGTTCATGGTCTTCCCCCTGTGGCCTTCACGTTGCCATTGTGCATAGTAATGCTTTTTTACGCCTTGCTCTTGTGGTCGCACAATTTCTTTTCCATCTCTGTCAAGAGTCTTTGGCTCAGAACTGAGGGAAATAATAGCTTCTATCACATCTTGGCATTCAATATTTTTCATTCCGTTGGTCATATGTGAACTACGGCCTCTAAATAAAGCATATCTTTTCACTTCCTCAGCTTTTCAGTTTTATATTCTGTAAATTAGCCTTGCCATTCTTATCTATGCCATGCCTAAATACTGGTAGAACAAACAGGAATACTACTTCTGAGAGTGGAGATCAGGCTTGTGCATATGCACATCATTTCACAATTAATTGAGATTTATGAAATAGAAAAATGCGCACATATGACTTTACATATTAGATGCACAGAATGTGCATGCCAATTCTGTCTTTGGATAGATTGTGAGTGAGTAAATGACATACTGGTCTAGGAATAACTGACCACTTAAGAGCCTCAAATTAAAGAGTCCTTAACAAGAAAATGCAGATCACAGGTTTATTATCTGCATTCAACTCAGTGTAATCTGCAGTGTAATCTCCTTTTCTGGTTCTTGGGCTTGTTGAATGAAAGGCCTGAAGTAGGCAAGATGTGCTGAAATGTGGACCTCTAGAATTAAGCTCCCATCTTCTTCCTCTGCAATATAAAGCAAATACATTAATTAAAAATGAATACAACAGGGAAAACCTAAACAAATGTTTAGGGCCTAAACACTGGGCCTAAAAGTAGGACCTAATGGGCCTGTTTCAGAAAGCAGGTTTAACAAACTGAAATCTGAACTCTGGGTTGACTAACTTTGAGCTGTCAAACCTAGAGTTTTTGGTTTCCGAACAGGTGATAACAATTAGTTCAATCAACTCTGAGTTAAGTTAACCCTGTGTAAAGCATGTGTATGAGGAGATAAAAAAGCCCTCATCAATGGAACGCAGATAACATGATTCATCATGGCAACAGGAGAAAAAAGGGCTCGATCCTCCTACTTCTCCCGTGTGGAGTTAGAAACATTAATGAATGCGTATGCTGAAGAGGTGGCCCCAGTGATGGCCCCTATTGCTAAAGGCATCTCTGGAGGAAGCTTATCTGACCCAACCATCCCCCAGGACACAAAGGCCTACATAAGAGGTTAGTTATTCAAATGAATGACAGGCTATATGTACATTCATCCTTTTGCTCAGTGATGCCCACCCATCCATCTTAGACACAACTGCATTTGTACTTGCAGGAAATAAAGACTTCGTTTAAAAAAAGGCATATTGTCTTTAATTGAAACTGGGGAGGTGATGGGTCAATCAGAAATGATGGTAGCATATTGTGTCTCAGACTGCTGTTCCATCTCGTGCATCAGCGGGGTGGTCAGGATCGTTATCAGGATCGTTCACTGGTTGAGTAGGACATTCTTCTCCTCTAATTGTGGCAATGTTGAGGAGAATCACACTGATACCTGCATTTCTGTGGAATTCTTCTTTGATCAGTCTTGTGGGTCTGTGACTTGGGAACACCACAAAAGTGTACAGTAAATGTTGAAGTGCAAGAGTCACATTTTTGACAGCCAGACAGACGGTTGCCTTGGAAATATGTTCAGCGTCACCGATGTTATATAGAAAACTCTCGTCAGCAAAAAACACAAAGTGCACCACAAAGAATTTGTTCCGAACTGAGGGCATGTCCACGATGTGTCATATGAACAATATGAGGGCTGAGAATATTGTTCAGCTAAATGATCGATTGTGCAGAAAAACTGTCAAACAGATAATCATCAGGGATCATCTGCAGAGTATTTGTGCTTCAGTATCAACTGGCTCTTCAAGAAAAGGACACACCATGTCTGACACCCACTTCAGTCTGCAGGCTTCAGCTAAAGAGGAGAAACTCAGGGTTAGTTGAACAAAAACCTGCCAGCGAGCAAGTTAGCTTCATGGAGTATGTTGCCATAGTACTGTAACTGACTCAGAGTTAAGCTGAACTGGCTTTGTGAAACTGAAAACCCAGAGTTTCCTTTAACTCTGACTCAACTAACTCTGAGTTTTCACTAAACCTGCTTCCTGAAACAGGGTCAAGTTAGAGTTTTGGGCCTATTAGGATTGATATCCATTCAGCATGGCTAATACTGCAAGTAATGAAAAAATAAGGTAAAGCACACTGGAAACTAACTTGTTCAGTTTCTGGAGGAGAGCTGCAGTCACACAGGCACTGATTTTACACCTCACAGGTACTGTCCTTCTCTCCTCTCTACTGACAAGAATCAGTGTTACATCAAACTGTCTGTCGGCTTTCTCTGTTCTGTCAAGCTTCACAGAAGGAGGAGGCATCTGCTGAGTTTCAATCTGGTTTGAAAAAGAAAACCTTAAAAGTGATGTGGTGGGTTTAATAGAAGGGCAGCCTTTTCAACAGAAACATTCATGAGATGCTCATGCAGAGCAGTGCTGACATGAGCACTCAGAACAAAATCTACCAGGAGAATATTTGGAGGATTATTTCTGCGTCTGAATTCAGTCATGCCTACACTACAATGTTGGCTAAACAACATTAAGAAAAAGATTGGTAGGAATCTTAAATTTATGGTTGTTCTTGTACAACCTTTCACTGAGAAGGTGTAGTCTTTGATTGAAAACGACCAGACCAAATGGACTGGATGAGAGGGGCCTTTAATTGGACTGAACTGCAAGGGAGAACAGGCAGTTGACTTGTGATATGTCAGGGTTGACCTCAGTGGATGTGCTGCTGATTAACCTCATCAAGATAAAAACGCCTTCCCTCATCTTGCCTCTGGAAAACCACACAACCTGCAGAAAACAACAGATAGTGGAAATGACAGATGGCTATAGTGCTTCGACGCAGACTTGAGTAGAGTATCAGTGGTGGAGAGTACCAAAGTACCTTTACTCAAGAGCTGTACTTGGTTACAATTTTGAGGTACGTTACTTGAGGATTTTCATTTTATGCTACTTTATACCTCTACTTCACTACATTTCAGAGGGGAATCTTTTCTTCACTATAGTTATAGTTCTAGCTATAGTTTCTAGTTACTTTTCAGATTAAGATTTTACATAAACAAAACATATAATAAGCTTATAAAATGCAGCGCGTTGAAGATTAATCCAGCAATTTCCAACCTTTTTGGCTTGTGACCCTGGACAAAAAATCTGTGTCTTGCTGAGGCTCCTCTTCACATTTCAGATGTCTATGAGTTGTCAGCAGTTCTGTGATTTTTCCTCTAAACTTCTCAGATGGTTTCATTTGATTAACTGTTCCCGGCCCAGAGAGGTCAAATTATCCAATCTTACACAACAAAAGCAAATGTTGGAGAAAAGTCAAATATATGAATGTAAATTTGAGTATCAGAACTTTTCTTCTTTCACCAATCATCTCATGACCCGTCAGATCTATCTTGTAACCCTTTGGAGGGGGCCCGACCCCTTCGTTGGGAACCGTTGCACTACACTAGCTAACTGTATATAAAGCAGTTAAAACTGGCTCCACCTCGACCAGCAGCAACAGTAAAATGCTCCTTATGCAGTTAATGCATCAGTATAAGAATAATATAAGAATCTAATAATGTCAGATAAAATAATAAATCACTCACAAAGAATGTTTTTTTTTTAAGAGAACAAGTACTTATACGTTTAATACTTTACGTACATTTTGCTTATAATACGTCTGTACTTTTATTTAATTGGGATTTTGAATGCTGGACTTTTACTTATTTTTATATTTTTTTTTACAGTTTACTACCAGCGGAGCATTCAATTACCATGGGAAGTTCCAATATTCAAGTCTATGTCTTGAGAACTTTAATCAATGAACTATTTCATTCCAAAACAGAACACAGTTCGACCTTCTCACACCGCAGCAAAACGCTTTACAGAGGTTGCATGTCTCTATGCTTAGACCAAGACTCTGTTGAATGTAATGCTAGTGGTTGGGTGAGGCCAAACACACACACACACACGAACATAAGACATTAATATGTAAAATGTGTTTTGAGATCTCAACCAAACGTACACATTCAGACTGTTATACACACACACACACACACACACACACACACACACACACACACACACCAGTACAGTACATGCATACTTGCATACTGTGTTGTGTCGACAGTACCCACACACTCACGCACACGATTATCTTGCATAAATAATAGACTGGAGCTGAACGTAAACACAGCCTGCCAGTTTTGCTAAACTTGAAAAGAAGCTGCGAGAGGAGAGAGTGACTAAATAATAAATGAGGAAACGCTTCTTGTTTTTCTGCTCGAGTTATATGGATGCTTCAGCTTCCAGTGAATCTGGCTCCAGAAATATGATATTATAGCTGGGGAAGACATTAAGTATTGTATCACGCAGGCGAACATCATGGACACATTTTTACCTTCTGTGAAGCACCGTGGGACAAACTTTTCACCTTCAAAGGCCTCTTGAAATAAAATCATGTGATTGACTTAATCTTAATCACAATTTGCACAAGGACAAGAGGGCAACCATACGTCAGTGACATTTAAGAGTCAAACTACAAAAGTGCAGAGCAGTGCTGTCAGTCATCCTTTGTTATCAAATACCACCAATTCCCATTGAAGTCTGGACTGCTATTGAAAACTCAAATTTGTTACCCTGGAAACCTTTAGCAATACTAATTTATTATATTAATAATATTTCAGGTTGTTTAACCTACAGCTGGTGACTGTGCAGAACCAGGATTAGAGAAACACATAGAAATAATGTCTGAGACACCACTCACATGTTAATAAAGGGACATTTTCGAGTCTAGACTTTGTTGCTTATCAGTTACTGGAGCCAGAAAAAAATAAATTCACTGTACGCAACAAGGCAGGACGAGCAAAAACAGGTTGAGTGTGATAGGCTGAGCCCTCTATACTCTATAACCTTTTTCAAATGGAACAATAAAAAATAGAAGAAAAAAGAAAAAAATATTGACTTTGTAGCTACAGATGTAAGTCAGGGGTTTTTCTTTTTACCCACATTTGTGAGAATTTCTTTCCACAGCACGTTGTTGCATGTAACAAACCCAAACAGCTAACCACTGTGTAATAAGTTGGCCTTTGCCATCTCGCGACTATAATGCTGTCAATTGATTCTTCTCTCCTCAAGGTGTTAATCTAAAACTGACCATCACAATCCTCTGACAAAGCTTTTATGTGGAGAGTGGAGTAAACATGTTCAGATGAACAGATGAACACTGCCAGATGAGCAGAAGCCATAACAGCCAACAAGGAAAGTGGTATTGTGAAAGAACAAAAGCTATTCCATAAAATTTGTTTGAGACCCAACAGTTGCTGCTTTGCTTTCCTGAGCAAAGAAGAGGGTAAAAAAGAAAGTAACTACTATTTTTTCTTTACATGACAGTAAGAAAGCCTTGCAGCAGCAGATTATGCTCCCCCCAAAAACCCCAAAGACTGCAGCAGAATGCGCCTTCAGGGATAATGGTGCAGCCTCATATGATCTTGCTCCCTGCTCTGCACTGTAAGCCTGCTGGAGTAAAATGGATGCTCTGTGTGTGTGCCTTCAGGCAAGGCCATGCAAGAAGGGAGAGGTCAGATAGGTCACAGGAGTCACATGTGTTTGTGGGTGGGCTCTACGTAGCTGGGGTTATTTGTGTGTTTTGTGTGTGTATACACAGTAGTGATATCATAAAATAAAGAATTGTGGCCATGATATAGAATAACCACCATATGTACATACAATATGAACATTTTAATTTATACATTACCTCCTCCTCACAGACTGAGATGTGGTTTAAAGCTCCGGTAAAAGCTAGTAAGTGAACCTTGAGTTAAACTTATTTTGTCAACTACTGTTCCCAAGGTCAAGAATGAACTTTTGCAATTAATTTACTTTGATCTGTCTTATACCTGATTTTTTTTATACAATAACGCAGTTGAAGGAAAAAGGTTTCTATCAGTATAAACGGTGGCAGATGTTTCATATAGTGGATTATGGTGACAGCATCCCACACTGCACCTGTTGCACAGTCTACCATGAGGACACTTGGAAACACTGAATTTGATCTATTTCAGGCTGCACCCTCACTATCTTGTTTACAGGTAAATATGAAGACCTAAACTCATCCTGAGCTTGTTGTTTTGGAAAGTCTTTTAACGGATGAGATTGCAGGGTTTGGCCCGTGAAGGTCACCAGGTGACCTGTTGCAGACAGAGACGGATGCAAGATTCCTCCACATGGCTTCTCCTCTGTCGCCGCTTTTCTGGCTCATTACACAAACCCAGCTCTCCACCCACAGGCTGTCTGACAGATGGCCGCCGTGTTGACTCCATTAGAGCTGGACAACCGTGAGAGTCCCGACGTAAGGTCACAGAGCAACAGGGGAGGGCGGTTGGTGTCCTTCTGCTGTGCACGGTAACAGAGTTCATACAGGCATGTGAGACAGAATGACAGCTTGTCACCTTCTCCCCTAAACACTCAACAAAATCAATCTCAGAGAAATATGGTATATGTGATTTACAATCACTTGAAACAATCCAAAGGGTAAAAGCAAGACAGTGGACTTGCCCACTTTATTAGCCTGATCTATTAATGTATGTATTATGAATATCCTACAAAATCACAACTTTTGTACCACGTCCTGTGAAAAATAACAGCTTTTTTCGTACCAATCTAGGTTGTTGAAGTTAAGATTAGGCTAGATTGTTTGTATTCAAGGGCAGGTTAAGTTAGGTTAGGAAGATTTAGGTCCTTTTAAACCACAGTGTGCAGAATTTTTGTGTGATTAAAGCATCTTTCAAATTATTCTTTGTGTTTGTCGAAAAATGTAACAACGGCTGCTAGGAATAACATTTACATCCTAATGAGTACGTTCAGTATGGACATTTTGCAACTTGGCAGATACAGTTGTTAAAAACATTTTGTTGCCATTAGATTTCCCCCTAAAACATTTTGTTGCAGCAAATTGGCAGCATATAAAAACACAATTTCCAGGATCTAGGAAATTTCTAATCCTAAACAGAGGGGCAGCAGCAGAACTAGAAAATTAAATTCTTATCATATAATTACAAAATTGCAATGACAGTTTCTCAGTTGCTTAATTTGAATTACAAAACCTTCCTGGTTGAGTCTAAACTGTCCATATATTTAATTTCCCCTACAAATAACAGATATTTCCCTTTGAGATTAAAATATTCAGAACATGATGAGATAGTTCTTCCTTTCTAGTGCGAGAGGCAGTCTGTCATTGTATTTTACCTGTTCCATCAGCCTGCCTAATTTCACAAGCTTTATTGAGTGGATGGGGAATTGAAACGAGTCCCACTCTCAGCATCTATTTGCTCTGATTCAAAAACTAGGAGCCATTTACAGCCATCTTCCCCAGGTGCACAGGGAACTTTTATTAAATTTTGATCAATTAACTTCGGTAATTGAAAAAAAAATTAATGGATGGATGCATTTAATTGGGTGAGAATCTATCAACACACACACACACAAACAGTACCTGACTGAATTTCAAACTTGTGTCTAGTGCGTTTAGTACATTATAATTTAAACAGTTCTATTCAGCAGCGGCTGAAAAATTAGACTTATCAGTCATAAAGCAACTGGAATCGGCATTTAATTTATCAAATTGTCAGCACAACATTAAATCAGAAGTTTCACTGCTGATTGATTTACTCTCTCACTCCCTTTTAAAGCAGCTGGGGTTTACAAAAGTGGCACAAAGCTGACGCCTCACAATACAGAATTTTTAATAAAGCTGTTTTTTGGCGCCAGCGTTACAGTTTTTGTTTTATGTGACAGTAATGGATTAGGGGACGCACAGTAGTTGTGGGCAAGTACGTGAGCAACTTTAACATAATACCGTAGGTGCCAGTTCCAGCCTTGTAGAAACTTCCAGCCTGGGGTTTTGGCACCCAGATTTGAGAATGTTGCAGTAAATGAAACACCCCAGAGCAGATCCTTTGTTGATGAGAGAGTTGACATAAACGTCATTTAGTCTGACAGTGACGTCTGAGGTGTGCAATAAACAGCTGACGTGCAAAATGGCATCTCAGTTTGCAAATCCATGAGAGGTTGAAGTGGATTAGCTGCAGCAGAGAAACGTGCAGGGTTCCACTCATTCACAAGAACAATAAGTAAGACTTAAGTAGAAGTGACATCTCTGCGACTGGACAATTACAGAGGAACATCTCACAGTCCATTAAATCCTGGTTTATGTTGCATTAAAAGCTGAAAGTGTGGTTAAAACTTGCAATAAAGAGCACAAATCCATGGCCCACCTCTTTCCTCCTCCCACTACAGTGAAGTCTGAACTCCAGCACTTTGTATTTGAAATGAAACAATGACTGAAGTGATGATCTCCAGCTTCAATTTTGTTTGGCTGTTTACATCCACATAAGACGGACATTGTAGCAACTATACTATACTAACTATACTATAACTACCCTTTTTATATATTATTTCCCAATTTTAGGGGAACAAAATGTTGGTAATAGATGTAAATGCTGGTAATGAACATACCTGAAGTCATATTTAGTATTTGGTGTTAAATCTTTTTCCATCAATGACTGTTTCAGTTCCCCAACCCACATCAGAAAACACTTGTATCTTCCCTGCTAGTGTTCTGATAGGCCTGTAATGGGATTTTTGCCTTGAGTTTGTCTGGCCATAAAATTTCCTTGATTGTCTTTTTCTGTATGTTTAAGATTGTTTGGGGACTATGTATTGAAAGGGCTATGAGTCCTGCACTGTTCACCAAATATGGATGTGAACACCCTCAAATTAAAGCTGAAAGTCAGCACTTTGACCTTGTAGTCAGTCATATCCTTATAGTCAATTCAAATCCAATGTGCCGGAGTACAGAGGCAAACTAAAATACATTTTTCAGACAGTACATAACTGCCTGACAGTTGACCATCAGTTTGTAAATGTCACTCAGTTTGGTATATATTTTTCTGCCAATGTGATCTCTTATTGTAAAGCCTATGTGTGCAAGGTCTCATTCAAACCACCACACAGATGATTTCACTGATTAGTCCTCCCTCTGTGATCAAAGGTGTGCTTATCAGTGAAATCACTAGCTGAAGACTTTTCTCCTGCCAGCTGCTGCTCCCCGGGCTGGCAGTGTGTCACAGTAGGGACACAGCTGGCTGTACTGATAAAAAAAATATACTTCTTTTAACCCTTAAATTGCTCCATCTCCATCAAACAAACACATTACTTCTGATAGTGCTGGTGCTATTGCTTTGTTTCTCTTAGCAAACACAGATACTGAATCATCAGTGCTTAGCATTAAACCTATGCTAACTGGACAGATTAGCAGATTATATTTTTTCTATTTCTATGATTCAGACTGAGACCTTACTTGTTGACCAGGATTCTTGGTATGTTATTTGGTGTCACTATCAAAATTTATAGACAAGTGAATGACATTTGTGCCTTTGTGCCCTGCATGCAACATTTTATATGTATAATGGATAAGGCCCGAGGTGTCCTGATATATAAAATAACAGACTTGGCGGGTTAAGAACACCATTATACAAAGCAAAGTGGTATTTTCTCTGCAGAATCAGAGTATACAGTAATGTATATAAGGGCAACTTGTCATGTACATACATAAATTATCACAATGTATTGCCTCCATGTGGCAGTGGTCAACTAAATGTTTGAGTATCAGTATTCTGACTTTACATTGAGAGAAAAGAGAATTTGCTTGTGATTTGACAAAAAGTCTCTTCAAAGGGCCCATTTACCTTTCAGCCACATCCTGTGTCTGCCCTCCCTCTTTTAGGGTCTACCAGCAGAGATCTTAAGGCATTGAATGGTTTTGGTAAGTGCTGACTCCTTATGAGTTTAAAACTTTGGTTGGTCATTATGACTGCTCACGTAAGGGAGTCCCATTGGAACACTTCTGGTGGTCCAGATTTCTTATGTTTTGAAACCATTAGCATAGAACGCTAGATACTCTCTATGTGAATAAAAGCCGTTTTACTGACCACAAGGGGACAGACAGACTCCAAAACAAACTCGATGTACCATCAGCTTATGAAGTTGTTCACTATTAACAAGTTGCACATGCAGCAGACACAGAGCAGCATTAACACCCCATTGGAGTCATGTTTGTGTCCACCTGATGAATGGAAGTCCATCATCCATTCTTCTTTTAATTCAGGCTTAGTCCCCACCATGTAGATGTTCCACTTTCTTTAGCCACCAACTCTGCAGTACAAGCTAGACAAGTCAGTTTTACGCTACGTGCCCAATGCCAACGCCAGAGCAAGCTGTTCATTCTTAGTGGATTCAGGATAACTAGAGACCCTTTCACTTTATTCAGGTGTAAAGGCATGCCGTAACATACAAATATTGAAACATGGATAGTAGCTTTAGGTCTCTATATGGCTCTTTTACAGAGCTTGCAAAACTTGTATGATTTTGTTAAAACTTGATGCCTAATGTATTCAGTTTTCTCAAAATGCAGCCTGCAATCCATCATTAAAACAATGGGCCCTATAAAAAGTGCATTCATTCATTGTGCTGTAGGAATAATGTTACAGTGGAATGTGATTGTCTCATCAGAATTCTTGGTGAATACCCAATCTGAAATGAAGGGCCACATTAATCAAGCAGCAGAACCCAAATGAGATGTATGAAGCCCTCCGCCCTCAGCCCCTCTCATCTCTCCACACAAGTCCTCCTCACTCAGCCTCCCCTTCAGCATGAATCTGAATAAGGGCATTTTAAAGAGTGTGAATGTGACATTTGTTAACCCTAAATTCCAATTGACCAGTTCAATAGGGCATAAAAAAATCTTTTCATCTATCACCTCATCCATTCGTTAAAAGCACTCTATGGAGTTTTTAACTGGCTATGAAACAGTCTCAATTTAATATTGATGCCTCTATATGACCTACATAAGCAAACGAGACCAACAGCGAGAAGATTGGCTATCTCTATTAGTTTCTAATTGTTATTCTTAATGCCTGCCACCGGGTCGGATTTTTCTGCAAAATCAGATGAAGCGGCATTGGGGTTTACTCTGGCTGAATTCGAGTTGCTTCAGCCGCAAACTGAAGATCCATCTCCGGAGCTGCTGCCCGCTCCCCTCCCGGTGAAGTAGTCTTCTTGTAGCGGGGAGTGAAGCGGAGGGAACATGTAACCTAACGTTAGGTGAAACACTACCGCCATTGTCCACAGGGACCGCCAAAATCAACACAAAATGGAAATATTCCAGATTCATAATAACGATAGCAGGTGCAGGTGGAGAATCTCACTTGCTGATTTCTCCAGCAGTCCCTGCCCTTACTGTATCTCCTCCTGGGAGATCTCTGTTCTAAGGTCTGCTGGGAAATATAAACTCTCCATTGTGTTTGGATCTATTTCAAGGTTTCCACACAGTCAGTCTGATATCCTCTAAGGGTGGAGCTTTTTCTCAGCCTGAACCTAAGTAGGCCTCAACCAAAATGGGTTCTAGTTCGTCTTCATTTCCACAGTGATATAGTTGGGTTGAATGTTATTCTGCATTTTCTTACCTTTAAATCAGTTTATCCCAATAGTTGGGCCCAATGAAACTTAAAAATTTGCATAATTTAATTTTAGATGTGTACATATTCAAAATAATAAGTAATCATGACAAGGAATCTTACCAACTTTTGACATGCTTACAATTCTATTTAAACATTCTGTTTACTCAGAAAGTATTGTGGTTTTGTTCTGTTCCCTAGCTGTGAGAGGGTTAAAAGTAAGTCGACCGTTCTGTCTTTTGGCCACACCATGGCATCAAGGTCATCACCAGATGCTGATAAATTAATCTTCATGTTTGTGTTGAGGAAACAGAGACTTGGGTCTGATGAAGCAGTTATTGATTGACCTTTGGTTTATCCTAGTGTTCAAACATGGTATTTGTTATTTACAACTTATTACAACAAATTTACAAAAGGCTTACACACAACTCCAGGACCAGTGCAACTACTTTAGAACTAGTGGCTCCCCTCTAAGGGTATTTGAAACACACATATTTGGGTTTGTGAATTCCTGGCTTTCTCTGTTTCTGAACCAACACACAACACAAACCTCTCTTACAGCATTATAGTAAAAAAACTGGTGAAATTTGCAGAGTGGTATGAGGTGCGTGGAAACAAGCAGATGGACAGACAGCCAAGCGAACAGTTTTCCTCTTGGATTTGTTGAGTGTGAACGTGGACTGAGCTGACAAGAAGATTAACATCTGACAATAACTGCTTCAGTCCAAGTTTGTCTTCATTTGTATCAGTCAGTGTCTTTCCCCGTCCTGGAAACACATGCGCGCGCACACACACACACACACACACACACACACACACACACACACACTCACACACACACTGTCACTCACTGACTGTCTGGCTGTGAGTGTGTAAATCTCAGTCCATCTGGCCATCAGCACGGAGAAGAGGATGAATTGTTGGTATCAAATTAGCAGTAATAATTTATAGATCACATGGCACCATCACACAGAAATGTTACTGGCACTGACGTGTAGTCAACAATTCGTAATGCAATGGTGACATTTTTTTAGGACTTATCAGCTGACATCTAATATTTACAGTACCTACCCACAACAAGGTAGCATGATAACTTGCTAAACTGTGGCTGGTAAAGCCAGCAGCCCTTTAGCTAGCACTGGCTCACAATAAATATCGTAACTAGGAGTGCTCTTGATACATCTTACTTACTTACCAGAAGGTCATACTACTGCATGAATACCTGAGGCATCTGACCAATACAAAGGCAGCAGGATCACCACACTGCCCCTAGAACATTTGTTCAATAAATGAAAGGACCAAACTCAGAAATGCAAACTAAAACTCAGACACACCAAGCAAAAGGCAAGCAATACAGTCAAGCTGAAATGTGATTTTAAATGCAAATAACTTATTTATTATATTATTTATAACTATTTTGTGTTTTGCATTTGAGGTGAATCTGCTAATATTGCAGTGATAATAGTTTTGTGTTGCCTTTGGTGGGTTTGTGATCATACATTTCTGAGTTTTTCTTGGACAAAACTAGCTCCATATAATACCTTAAATGGAACTAATGGTTTTGATATGACGGAGTCAAACACATGGTATGCTTGGCCCTCACTGTTCTTTTAAAGTAATTTCCACAGACACATTTTAAAAGGCACCATAATTTCCTGTGTGAACAAATAAAGCAGCATAAATAGATAAATAAGATAAATACAAGAATACTGAAAGAATGTGTACCTGAACATCTTTTCCAAGCACCATGAAATAATAGAGAAATCTCAGCATATAAAAGCACACACTACTTCACCCATTTTTAAATAGTGCTCTCCAGTATCACACTGGCTTTGATATTCCATCTGATGTTTTATCTGTGGTGTGTGCCCATGTGTAGAGGCGAGGGGAAAGTAGGAGCAGCAACAGTAAGGATAAAAAAGAGAAAAAAGGAATAAAGCTACATATAAACACAAAAATAGCTTCCCCCAAGCTAAACCCATGGCTGTCCAGAGACCATGTAGTGTTATTGTACTGTCACTGGGCTGCTCCATGTTGTGACTGGATCAATGTGAAGCCTGGGACTGCTGAAAGAAAGAACAGCATGCTCAGCAAACTTTCTCTGAATGGGTCCTTCTTCCCCCAGCCGGCTGCAAACCTCTCGGACTGATTTTGTGGTGACTGAGAGCATCGCAGCGGGAAGTTGAGGCAGAGACAGAGCAGGAGTCTCGCTGACGGCGGTTTGTACAGAGTGCAGAGCTGTGAGACCCATCAGTGGTGTTATGTAATGTCAAAATAGAGTTGCTTTTTGCTTCTTGTTTTTTTAAACTTCTTTTGTTAAGCAGCGCAGCTCAAAGCTGAAATGTCCCTGTATTGCCTGGAAAAATAACTTACTTTTCTTCAGAAATGATCGATAATGCAACACTTTTTTTTAATAAGTGGGGAACAGAAGTAGAACACATTTATTAATTTATTAATTAAAGGCACATTCTGTCGCCTAGAATTTGTTTATGTTATGGCACTCATAGTACTTAGGCTAAGGTCCGGGAAAGATTGTGGTCTTGGTTAAATATTGAAATAGTCAGTAGTCAGTTGAAGCACGAGACAGGGCGTGTTTACTTCATTAACATTTAACTGAAACCACTGAATTTCCTCATAAAGCAATTAGCATTGAATTAGATAAGTTGTTGCTTAATGTTAGTGAAATGCTTGTCAATCAATTTGTGGACTAAAAATGTAGGTTCCACTACTGCATGTTGAACTTTGGTGTTCCCTTTTGTTTTCATTTGACTTGAGTTTAAAATGTTTCATCTGTCTATCCATCACAGAAAGATGTGTAGGTTATATGAAGGTGTGCAGGTGTGTGTAGTAGTAACACAATGTAAGCAGAATTCAGCAAAATTTTCTAAGCTCCACTTTAAACAGCACAATATTCAGAGAAACTTGATGACTCCCTGGGGCTTTCTCTTCAGTCTACCTCTACTTTCCTGCTGAAGAAATATAAATATATAAAAATGCAAATGTGAGGAAACTGACAATTTCCTTCCCTTTTGGGATTATTTATTCTCCACTCATTTGTAGGATGTATGTTTTTACAGTCTTTTCCAGCAAAAGCAAAGGAAACTGACAATTTCCTTCCCTTTTGGGATTATTTATTCTCCACTCATTTGTAGGATGTATGTTTTTACAGCCTTTTCTGGCAAAACTAAATACTGATGCGTTTTGATGGAAACACTCCAGTTTTTTGTGTGACAGACAGTTTAGCCCACAGCAGGGGACAGCCGAGTACCTGCGCAGATTCAAACATCCCCTTCCTAATGTAATTACCCCACCACAGGCTGCAGCGCACCATCTCATCTTTCAGAGTCAGACTTCCACTCAATTAAAAACAGACATGAAAAAGCAGAAAACCAAAGTCAGACGGATGGTGATGATGACCTCTCCAGCTCAAGACTGTGGGTTTTAAAATAGCTGTTAATAGCTGGCTTAACTGCCAGGAGCAGTGCACATACTATATTTTTCAACAGAAATTTTAGCTGCTGGGAAATATGGGTGAAAACTGCATTTTGAAAATACTATTTGCAGCAGAATCACTATAATTTAATTCTTTTACTGAAGGTCACACAGGATGTCTATAAAGTGAGGCTCACCATGATGCCTCTTCCCTGTATCTCTGATCTCGATCACACTACGTTATTCTTTGTCGTGAGAGGCATCTTATTGTTGCTAGGCAACACAGCACATGTGTCAGTCACTTGTGTGAGGTACGCATAACTTTCAACAAGAGCTACGTTCAGGCTATTAAAAACACAATAATAATAACAGACATGAGAGATTTAAAAATGTACCTGAGACTTCTGAGTGCCACACAAACGTTCCTCCACGAGGTCTATGCCGTGGTAACTTTTATCTTCTAATAGCTTTGGGCAGTCAGCTACTCTTCATCACAGGGGAATCTTGTTTACTGCAAACTGCAGTCTTGCAGTATAGGAAACACAAAAAAATTGAATGTCGTGTCTAGGTAAATATAAGATGTCAGCTGATAAGCCCGAAAAAATTGTCAGCATTGCATTGCGAATCGTTGACTACAAGCCAGTGCCATTAACATTTCCGTGTGATGGTGACGGAGTATACAACAAGCTCTCTGTTGCACTCTCCGTCTCACTCTTTGCCATGTAATTTATAAACTGTTAGTGCTAATTTGATACCAACAATTCTTTCTCATGAAAATTGGTATTGCTTTGGAAAGAGATAATCAGCAATGTAAACATGCTTTATGCAAATGGGCTGAAACATTTTTTTTTTTAAATGGTCAGGGCCTTTTAATTCCGGAGCTTTCCAATGCTAACAAGGAGCAATCCTCAAGAACAACCACTGGTTAAACCTGCATTTAAAAAGGTTTCAGGGTGGGCTGTATCAACATGCGCATCACTGTTACACTTTATCGCTAGCTTTCTTTGACTATTGATTCATGCATAGTGAGTGCAAGCACATTGCTATAAGTGATGCAAAGTGAACGAGAGGAAGTATCTTCAAAGGCCCTGTGAGCGTCTCCAGAGGTTCTCCACCTGAGCTCACTCCAAATGAACCCGCTCATCTCCAACATCTTAAAACTCGCACACATACACATAATGTATGTATATTAAGACCCAGTGGAATATGCGTTGAGGAATATAATTTAATATTCCAGTTATAGGACAGGGCTGCTGAACCGCAGGGGAATCCATCATCTCCCGCTGCAGCTTCAGGCTCTGGTTGATCAAATTAAATTCCTTCTGCATTGTCTGCTGCTTTGTAGATTTCCAATACCTCTGGAAAAAAGGAAATCCCTAGAAAACAGTTTTAACACCTGAAGTATTCTGAACAGAGTTTCACTCATGTCCTTTGAGATTATTACAAGGTACCGAAGAAAAGAAAAACTTTCCTTCCGTTCCTGTGCACTGAACACGAACGGCGCACTGAAGTAAACAGACTAGAATGTTTAATTTTCATAAGAATTGAAGGTGAAAATGTTTCTTTCTGCTGGGAAATATGCCATGGCGCGGCCATTTAATCTACGATCTGGAAAACCTTCTAGTGGAAAACTGCAAGTTTTATCATGTTTCCAAGACAGCCCTATAAAGTTTTTTCGTTAGTTGCCTCCACTCTGACAGTTTCGGTCTGTCAGTCACTTTGGTCCATCTAATATGGAGCCCCGGAAGGGACATGGAAGAAAAATAAAATCGGAAAAAACAAAACAAAACATGTACTTTGCGAGATCTCGCAAAACTTTTTCATTGTGTCAATGTACTTCCAGGTCATCTCGGCACCATGGAAATAACCACAACAATGGAGCGCATACACCCATTGGAGAGATTGATAGACTTTTATTTTGAGATTGGCTTCAAATATAAAGACATTAAATCAGTGCTTGGCAGTAGGCCTGCTTTTCACATAAGTGAGAGACATCTGAAGAGAATACTTCAGAGTATACTCTTGTCGCAAAGTGTACTCTGGCCTGGCGGTCCTGGTTGAATTCATTAGTAATCCACTGCAGGAAATGTTCCAAATCCTTCTCCGCGACTCTTCTTTTTCGCTGATTCCAAAATGGCCAAGTGACCAGAAAATAAAATGACCTAAGTGTT
The DNA here is from genome assembly GCA_003416845.1 of Oplegnathus fasciatus. Taxonomy (NCBI): domain Eukaryota; kingdom Metazoa; phylum Chordata; class Actinopteri; order Centrarchiformes; family Oplegnathidae; genus Oplegnathus; species Oplegnathus fasciatus. The sequence goes on along the minus strand of NTHP01000293.1, from coordinate 91,280 downwards.
ACAACTGTAACGCTGTAGATTGCAGCCTGCAACGTGCAGCGTAATTACTCCGGAGTTACGGTGTAATCCTTTGTACTAACAGTGTACCAGCAACATTACAGTACGTACCAATACATATACAGTATACTGGTACTGGGGAAACAAGATGTGACGTTACGGAATAAAGAACTTCTAGTGTAGTTATTTTTCAATTATTGGGTACCTATTCTATTACTATTATAGGGTACAGTATGACCATAAAACTGGGACAGACCTGACAAAGCATGAATTCTTTTTACAAATCGGCATCATGATGTAGTTATTTTGGCATTCTTTTGATCCGTTTATTACAATTAATTAATTAAATAATCTAAATGAAAAACATTTGCGAGATCCTGCAAAAGTCAGTTTTTTGGGGGGGGGTTTACCTTCGATTTTGTTTTTCTTCCATGTCCCTTCCAGGGCTCTGTAATATAACACTGAGGTCCAGAGCAAAACATCTCAACTATAGTCCCAGACAGATTTTTATTACATTTGGTGTTGATATTCACAGTCCCCAGAGGATGAATCCTACAATCCCACAATATTCTCAGTTTACAGGAGGTACAGGAGTGCTTAGCACACAGCTACTTTACGCAAAAGACAAGAGCAAACAGAACATTAACTAAAACAATACAAACCACTTCCCAATATCCACTGCCATTGACATGCCAAGAAAAAGCTATAAAAACTGCAATGAAATCACCACAGCAATTGTTAACCTGAGCTTTAGTACGGAAACAACCAACCAGATTTGAATGAGCTTCATCGTGTCATCAAAATCGCAGAGCATTGCGATACCATCACATATCTGTGAGAAGTTGCTGCTTTATATCATTGTTAAGTGAATATTTGGGGTAAATTGAAGATGTAACCTTTGGCTCTGGGAAATTGTGATTACAATTTCTACTACCTCTTTTCTCATATATTACGGAGTATACCATTAATAGAAAAACAGATAATGACAATAATCATTGGTTTTGGCCCTCATTGTAAGCTTGTAAGAGTGTCAGCCCCACATTAAAATGATTTGTAGTGCAGTTGGAGTATTTCTTCCCTCCCAAACAGCTTTTGGTTGTCAGAGATACAATAAGCTGCAGCCCACAACTTTCTTAGTGCTTTCCAAGCTGTGGGTGAGTTGAGGTGACACTCTGCCTGTAGGTCTCTGGTTTTAGTTAATTTCATTCCAGGCTGGAAGCAACAGACATTCATTTTGGAGATGACAGGCAGGGTGCAGTGTGGCAAACTGATGTATCATCCCAGGGTGCCAGAGGTCAGGCCTCCAAACAGGCACCTTTGGCTAGCTCACAGAAGTGACCTCATTATAGCTAAAGGGGGTCCCTGCAGGTCATGACCCTCCAGTGTCTTTACCCGTTAAACTGTGATTAAAGAAGAAGAGAACGTGAATCGCACCTTCTGCTGAGCTGTGATTCAACTAAAGGAGTACTGTAATTTGCAGGCAATATGTTTTGCATTTAAAGTAGAAACTATTTTGAATAAAAACTTAAGGCTGAATAAAATGTGCAATCTCAAGTATGCAGCTTTTCCTTTCAAACTGACACAAACAACTTGCACTCACTGATTAACACAACTTCATCCAGAGAGCGAGAATCTAATTAGTGACATTTTCCAGGTGCCCGATTGAATGAAATGACAACCTGCATACTCTTGACCCTCTCTTGACATCGTGTGTGCAGTCATTAAATAAACACAGATGTTAATTTTCCCTTCTGTTTCAGCTGGCTCAGTGTTGCACTGTGTACAAGTGATTGGAAATAATTTATTTTAATCTCTTTAGTGAAACTCTAGGCTGTTGTTTATTTATCCTCGATGGCCAATCACTGTCTTGTGCATTGTTTCATGGAAAATAACCTTAAATGATTTTTTCTTTTTCTTTTCCGGTGCTCTTGGAATCATGCTTCAGATTTAAGGTAAACAGTGATATAAAACAGTAATTCCCAACCTGAGGCTCAGGACCCCTCAAAGGGGTCACAAAAAAAAACAACATTTTGTTTCTTTTGGGGTTTTTTTATTGGGTCACAAATAGACTGTAAGTGCATTTCAACCTGTTTTTATTTGTCACATTGTTTGAGTTCATTTAAAGCTTTACTGACACTCTTTTAATGACATCATCTTGTTGCACCCTCTTCTTCTGCAATAGTCTAGTGGCACCTGACTGGCATGAACTATTTATCTTGATGCTCTCAACTCCTAACATTTGCATAATAGATGGAAATATGCATTAATAAGCATTTTCTTTTGCAGATTTTTGGTTAAAATTTGGTCTAAATTTGGACTCTTTTATATGGAGGTGTCACAAATGGTAGGAAACAACTGACCTAAAATATAATATGGAAAATGGATTGGATTTTCTGAGTGACCGTAAGTAGCTTCAAATTAGCCCTTTAGCTCTGCTGGAAGTTGCGTATTTAGCCATATTTTGGCAAGACGATGACTGGAACATATTGAGCGGGAGATGGGGAGTGGAAATTTCTGTCTGGTTGGTATCTCACGCACACATTCCTGACGCATTATATCTATGCGATACACATTCCTGCCGACTGTTTCACGCTGTTCGACTGATCGACAGTTGGTGGTGATAACATGCGAAGAAACACAGAAATACGCATACAAAATGCAGGAAGAAGACTGCTAGCCAGCAAACATGGGCGTAAACAATACACTTTTCAAAATATTCACAAAATCAGCTCTAGAAATATTTTATGAGGAGAAAATGCATTCAGCGTATTTGTTAAACCAATGGAACGCTGAATGTTTACGAGAAAATTTCACAGGGTACGGTTGAAGTTGCTTCCCTGAGTTTCAGTGTCAGGAGCTGAGTGTTGATTACATTTAGCTTTATGATATAAGTTTAATAAGACCCCTTGCTTATGTAGCATTACATCATCATCTGCTATGCCTAAGTTCACTGAAAGGAACAAAGTGATTTTAGTTGTACGGCATAAATTATACTTATTACTTTCATCTGCACCGGCCAGTGTGTCTTTTTCACGAAATGGATCAGGCAGCTATTCAGTGCTTCCCAGGTTTTTTGGCTGTAATGAAAAGTTTAACACTGTACTGAAATCTTGAGTTGGAGGAACACAGGCTTCCAATCCGGAGGTAAAGAGAGTCCATAGTATTGCAGACAGCAGATGTGCTTTTTCTTGACTGAGTGGGGATGACAGAATTAAATAGCTAAGCCACATTCACTGATGGTAATTTCACAGTCTGGGGATTTCTGAGAGCTTGTTCTATTAGCTCAGGGCACGTTGGACATGTTCAAGATCCACTGGCCAGCAGCTGCCAGCTATACAGTTCTTTTAACCTTTATCTACCCAGGAAGGGTATTAGAAGGGTATTATGTATGCTATTTTTCAGCAACTGCTCTGCATTGCTATGCTCACACCTGGGACCTGCTTAGTTGAGCCAACGTCTCCTTCTGTTCAGCAATGAGCATCTCCACCGGAGCAAGCGGTGGTTCACAACCTGAGTTTGAAGTAGGGGTGTAATGATTCAACTTTTTCCAATACTGATTCTAATACTTCAACTCAGGGTATGGGCTGATACCTGCACAGAAGCCATTGGAATTTTTATATAAGATAACATGAGGCCATACAATTCTTAAAGCTGCATTAATTTTTTTTTTGGTAACAAGCTGATGATTGTTAATAAATGACAACCATAAAGAAAGCTGACCACGCAGACTACTATATAGAGAGGTAACTATTGAGTTTACAAGATAAAATGCCAGCTGTAAATAGAATCAGAAATTGGGTTTGATATGATGAAAATCATAAGGATTATAATTTTAATACAAGCTAAATCAAACTGGGAAACAATAAAGCATATTTTATCAGTGTTGTTAAAATTTTAATTGGATTTCTCTGGAAAGGTGTTGTGCAGATTGTCCAGGGCCCGTCAGCATGCTGCTCTGTTCCAAGCCAGAATCACTGATCAATAAACAGATACTGCATTATCCGGTTAACTCCCAACACAGGCTGGAGTGTAACTGAATCAGCAAACTGGAGAGGCTCATCTTTTGTGTTTTCCTCTCTGTGCGAGCCGTAAGAATCCATTTGATGGTTTGACTTCATTGCTGGGTGTCCATCCTGTTTAATCATTGTCACAGACATAAGACGGGTTAGAGCCATAAGTCGTATTAAGCTGCTCCTGAACAGAACAATGGATCCTGTTCATTTTCATTGAAAATGGCTCCAGATTATACTGCAATATTTGGATTCCAATCAATTCTTTTTAATCTCTTTTTAAACTTACAAAATAATGTGTGCTGTCTGTCCATGACAAGCTTGTTTGGTACAGCCTTGCCACCTTTTTAAGCCATTGTGGTCCAATCAGGGTTATAATCTTTGTTTATATTCCTTGTGCTTTCTCCGCTTCCCTATGTAACAAATTGTACCCTTGTATTGAAGGTGTTTACATGTTCCTAATTTAAAAATGTAACAAAAGAACATACCATGTTTGTTGTTCATTTTATAAAGATTTCAAAAGGGGATGTGCCAAGAGGAAACATTCCAGTTTTACCTGTGCATGTTGCTAAAGGGATTATACATCATGGATTCCCAAATGGTTCTCTTGTCCGCTGAGATGCACTCTGCCTAAAAATGTGAAAAGCTCCATATTACACAGAGCTAAAGAGAGAAAAGGCATCACAAAAATGTCCTCTGCACTCTGAATGTCCTACTTTGTCTCTGTCCTACACGCTTCATGTTACACATCAGGGGGCTGTGTAGAAAATCTAAAAGGCCTCCTCATCTATGAAGGTTAAAGCCTCCATGCGCTCTGGCTCGATCTATGTTAAAAATGCATACAGTGTAATGACACTGCTGTAAAACACTTGGGATACTGAACCTCCAACAAAGAGTGTTTATCATGGGTTTTGTGTCCAATTCTACACAGGTTTCCACTTTTTTTTAAGGCGGTACGATTCTTCCAGCTCACACCTCACGTCACACATCCTCATGTTGTTTTTGTCGGAACAAAATCCCCCTGTGGCTAACGAGCATCTGTTTGCATGGATAAGATATGAGCGAGGTGTAACAGTCAGCATCGCTTAAGGATTCATTTCACATTCAAGTCATTCGAAAAGACAGCCAGAGGACGGCAGCAGCCCACGTGCCCACCAACGAACCCTGCGAGACCCTGCAGCAAACCTGCAGTCCCTGAGATAGGAAATGACAATTACACAAATGATTGTTGATTTGGAGTTTTATTTTTTCTATAACTGTGTGGAAACCTTACAGGAAAATAAGAAAAGAAAATCTAAATAAAATACATACTCTATGTTACACTGATGGTTCCGTTCGAAACTCTTCACGTGTTACTATTACATTATACAGTATTATTACTATTATGGATAGAAATCCAAAATCACGTTTCAGTTCAACATTATTTTAATTCACGTATTTCAACGATTTGTCCCATTTTACTTGTCGAGATCTTGCTGCAACTTACCGGTGTTGTTTTTCTTTTTCTATTTTTTTTCCCCCTTCTGACGTGAGATATTTTCATAAGCAGGGATTTTTCTGTTCCACCTCCACAAAATGTAAAGTATGCAAATGGAAAGTATCTTTGTGAAACTAATATTTTTGCAAGACATAAAGTGTAACAAAGATGACTTAATTACGGCAAAGTTTGTACCTATCCATTTCATGTAATATTTTAGATTAAACAGACTGGAAAATACACAGAGCAGCATTTGGGAGCTATTACTAATAAGAAGATGCTTGCACTAATATTATGAAGACTGCAAGTAAGTTCAGACAGAAAACTTGAGTGGCTGTGGGTGCTGGAGACATGGTTGGTTGGATGGATGCATTTGATTAAGGTTTAAAAGAAAAAACCCACCCAGGGAATTAAAATTGCTGTAACAGCAATGACTGTAGCATTAAAGATTCATGTAAGAAAAAAGAACATTGTTGAGCATTCATTCTTGACATTAGAAACAGTACTTTTAGAAGGTCCATTTATCAGCTTTTTCCAAAAATTTAACTCCATCTCTTCAACCTGCACGAAATATGTTGTCGTGAGATGTGAGATCCACTTACCAGCTTTATCTGGAGATTTGTTTGTCAAAATGTGGTTGTTGCTTCTTGTGTTTACTACACTAAGTCACAAAGATTTCTTTTTTAAATGCTGAGAGCCTATTTAAACCTGCAGTAAAATGAGTGTACTGTAGGAAGATCACAGGCCACCTGGGAGCCAGTTATAGGCTTTGTTTGATGCAACAAGTCCTCTAAACGACAAAACCAAAACTACTTGGTTAAGGTTAAAATAAACCTGTGTTGACTGTTGGTAGGAAGGTATAAGAAAGGAGGAGGAAGGCCCTGCAAGAGGAGATTTTACTGAATTCGATGACAATTCACAAATCAGCAGGATGGTTTTAGTCAAAACTGTGTGACTGTTAATATATGTGACATAATGAATGTTAAAAATCAGCCAGGATATTGAAAGTGTTCTAATGTGTTTCCAACATAAAGAGAGAGACATATAGGTAGACAGACAGGCAGTCAGAGATACAGACAGACTGAGGGAGGAGACAAAGCTCCAGCAGAGAAACAGATCTGATTTAGGTTGAGCACCTGCAAGCTTTCCCTCTCTGAGGGCTGCTAAAGGACATTACATAAAATAACATAATGAGCAGCCTCATTAGGTAGATACGACAAGTAATGAAGACATAATGAAGATGTAAAGTTAACAAAACAGTAATTTACATTAAAATAACAAGAAGCTTAATTATACAGAATGAACAAAATATAATTAGCCAAACATACTGTATATGCTAATTGTACAAATGCGGAATACTGCAAATTGTTTGGCAAAGTGCAACAGCAGCACCTGTTGTGGCAAACAGTAAATATGCAAAATGGTAAAAACATATGTTGTTATTCTCACTAGAGGTGTTTTAGCTCTGAAACAATGTATGGGTTTTGACTCATAGTTTTCATATATATATATATATATATATATATATATATATATATAGTTTTTGATCTCTGCAGTTGTTAGGGGCCACATCTTGTGAGTTAAGACAGCAAAAATGTGTGTCTTCTAAGTCTGCATAAATATTTGTCTCTATTACTAATGCAGCATACATGTATGACAGGGGACGTTTGCCATCACTGCTCCAGCTCCTCACAGTCCTTCCTCAAATTTTGATCGAGTACCAAATTACCAGATTGCTGTACCATGAGCAGCTGACAAATGTCTTTGCAGCCAGACAAGTGTGTGCTTCATATGAAAGATAGTTTTGAATTTTGTGTGTGCCAAACTTTTCATTGACTTTCTTTAGACAAATACTGCAGAGCCATTGCTGGAGCTGCTTTTAGTCTCCCGTGTTCTGTTAGAAAATGGTATTGCTGTCTGGGGAATTCACTGGTAATAGCATCATTTTGGGGAATGTGGTGGGGTAGCATTAAGAAAGTGACACATAGTTCAAGTTGGGAGATGAAATGTGGGGAAACTGTGGGGAAAAGGTCCAAGAGGGAACTATTTCACCAATGCCTAGGCTGCTAATGTTGCACAACCACAGTTTTGTTTCCAATGATCACCTCTCACAAAAACAAAACCTTGTGTGTATCCTCAATTATTTATAAATATTCTTCGTATTAACGGGGCAGCGAGACGATGTAAGTTTTGCTGTGCAGATGCCACTATGGCCCCACGTGGTAACTATAAAATAATGGCACATTAAAGTTTCCTTAATTTCCTAAGATTCAAGGTTTAAAGCATGACCTTCCATTAGGTGATGTAACTTAAATCCAGTAGAACAGGACAAGTAAAAAACAACAAATATGTTTAATGGTAAGGTACAGTATGTTTACTTCCTGTTTTACTTTTGTTATAAAACCCTTTTTTAATGTTTATCTGTGACATGCACAAAGGGTCACAAAAGCAGCATTCATTCAGTCATTAAAAGTGCAACAGTATGGGACGATACAACAATAACTGTATCGTCCACATAAAAATAAATGTTGCCAATATGGAAATTTCTCCCTACATTGTTAAATTAAATTGTAAATAATATAGGTCCTAGTACAGAGCCATGTGGAACTCCTTGCATAAGGGCAAATATCATAATATAAGCTAGAAATTCTATATTTCTCCTTGATTCTGATGCAATAACTTGCCCTGTTCTTTCCTGTTTCAAAATAGCCACTACTGTATCTGTGAAACAAGTTGATTTCTAATGGAAAGAGACTGGCAGATTTTTTCACTTATGTTAAGAAAATAAGGTTTTTAGGACTGAATTATAGAGAGAAATAACTTAATGAGATGGAATTTTCTCATTGAAAAAAATAATTAAATGAAGTATCTGCATCTCTTTGTGTGCTAATGTGTTAACATTTTGTTTGCTTCTTCCAAAATACACTCATCAATTTGCAAAATTGGCAGTGTGTGGTTAGAGAACAGTGCAGGAAAGCTGTAGAAAGTTTAAAAACTTTTCTCGGCATAGTGAGCTTCTTTCACTAGAAAGCTGTGATATTTGTGTCATTGAGATTCCATATTCCTATGTGCAGATAACTCATTGAACCCACGCATGCTGCACGGTTTCAAGCAGAAACTGCTGACAGAGGACGACTAAAAGCTTCCCGCACTGCCTCCCACATCAACCCAAACTGCAAAGTTTTCTCTGTCTCTGTTAAAGTGTCGAATACAGAAGACAACGTTCACTTCTGCACAAACTTTCCCACAGGAGAGGAAAAGTTTCAATTGGGATTTTGCTAACAAAAGTCAACAACAGTCAGAAGTTGAAAGTTTAGGGAGCAAAAAGGTGCTATCAGAATTGCAGTATTATGCACTGCCTCCTGCGGTGCTGGAGGTGGACAGACTGAGGTTGACTGCTAAACCGCGCAGCGCTCGCACATCTGCTTCAGTCACTGCTAATGAGGAAGACAGCCTGACAGGGCCTGCTGCTGCTGTTGCACCAGCACACTCACATACTACAACCATACATATTCAACAGCTTCTCTTCATTTGTATAGCATTAACCCCACTCTCACCCTCTGCCTGACAACACTTAGAGAAATGTGGTGGGGAAGGTTAAAACCTGGGTTTATTTGTATTTTGTGATTGTTTGGGTGGGAGTGCAGATGCTGTACACAAACAAAAACAGAATGAAGAGGAGACATGTACTTCTGTTTGAACATTGTCATATGGTTAGTTTACTTACTCTCCATAAATGTGTTCTGTTTTCTTATGCAAATGTAAGCAAAACTATTTTAAATTTATTAAAAATACAATTTTCAGCTCTGTTGATTATTTTTTAACTGTACTACCTTTGTACACCATACACTGTAAAATAAAGCTGATTGCAGATAGACTGGGGGATTCATATGCTAATAGTCTAATAATTATAAGACATTAAACCACAAAAACACCTTCTCTTCTGAGTTAGGACTTAGGTATCCTGTGTGAGGAGAGGTTTGTTGTTTTTTAGAGGTCCTGAACGCTCTCTGAGCCAATGATGGAGAGGCTTTCAAAGCAGCAGACAGAAAGTAATAAAGGTAAGGCGGATATTTTCTGCTGTGCAGTCTGACACTGCTAAACCCTGGAGACATGCACTGCCTCACTTTCCTGCTCTCTGCCTTGACTGGCTGGATACTGACTAGCTGAGGGTTGGAGCTGAACAGCTGATTTCAGTCACCATTGCATAGGGCCGTATGGATGTTCTTGCATGTTTTAGCCCATTACAACTCCTGCATACTTTACATTATTTGAGTCCTATCAGATCATGAAAGGTGCATTCAGAGGGAAAATGGAGGTAAATTTCTCCCCAGCTTTATTCTTGCATTAAACCACTGCAGTGTTTTTGGAGTTCCTCTTAATTCGCTACTAACAGCCAGTGCACTTTCTAACATGCACAAACTATGTGTGCTTGTCAAGTGAGTACATGACTGTATTCACATACTCCATGTCATCCTGTACTTGCAATAAACAAAATACATTGTTCGTAACTGCCCCTTAGAACGACACATAGTTTTATAATGTGTGGTTAATATTTGGTTAGGTTTAGGCACAAACACAACTTGTTTAGGGAAAGATCATGGTTTGGGTTCCAACAAGTACTTGGTTCTGGTTAGGGGACATCCGTCATCATGGTTACAATAACCACCGCGTGGTAAGGGAACAGAAAAGGAAAGGAAAAAATTCTAACTGTTGATTTGGAAAAGGGAAACAAACAGCAGTCTCCCAAAGTTCGAAGTTTTGAACACACCTTAAAGGATAGGTTTCAAGTCTGTCTTAATACAATACTCACAGTCATTCCTCTTGTTCATACTGACTGTGAAATGATTCTTGCATAGTGTGACTACACGTGAGCACTCGTTCTGTGCAAAAATGCATTCTGAGGTTCAGCCAAGGTTCATATGAGGCCTCAGCAGTTTCTTTTAGCTAAATCAAACCAGTATTTTCCAAGATTATGGTCTCTTTAGTGCCAAATTCTCTCTTTGCATTATGCTGCCAAGACAGTAGGTGTTTCTCAAAGTCAAGGATGCTTCCTTGGTAGGACGGGTCCTTCAAAGTCGGGTCCTACAGAGGCAAGGCAAGACTCCTTCCTAGCATTCAGTGAACACATAAATGGAAAAGTCAAGCGAGTGTGCCGGTGTGGCCAATCTACAGCTGTCCAGTCCAGTAGGTGGCGGAAATGCACCTATAAGCTGGTTTGGCAACCGCCATTAAAACTCAAAGAAGAGAAGTGTGCCCATGTGACTCTTCGCTCTTTAATTAATACGTTTTGCTTTACTTTGATGGAGCACATTTATGGTGTCAACAAATTTATAAGGAAGATACTTGCACTTAAATGCATATAGCACCGTCGGTGATGCCGTGCCTTTGCTCTCGTTCAGCGCCATTTTTTAAAAGACAAGCACAGCCAGTAACCGGAAATGCATCAGTACCCTTGCCTTACAAAAGTCAGAACAGAATTTTAAATTAGGCCTTGTAGATCAAATATGAGTGAAGATTCAGCAACTGGATTGCCCAATTCTTGCCTCAAATTTGCTCAGAAACAGATTTTGGTGGACAGCTGAGATGAAATAAAATTTACCAGCATATTTTACTTGTTTCAAAGTCGGGGGACAGGACCGTGTGCACGTGCATTGTGTGCATTGGATTGTGGGTGCTTTAGGAGAGCTGAGGATACACAACATGCATCCTTGAAAATTCTCTGAATGAAGGGCTTGGTCCTTGGTAGAATTAGAAGGATCCTGGACATTGGAACAGTCCTGGGGTTCAATGACTTAGTATCCTTGAAATTCAGCCGTTTGAGGATCCTTCCTTGACTTTGAGAAACACCCAGTGTTTCCTGGTGCAGTTGCAGTGGAAGGATACTTCCTTACAGCCACATGTAGGTTTCTTGCCAAGACAAAACATACCCACCTAATTTACAACAATACATTCAGCATCCTGAAGTGAAAAGCACAATGAAACATATGCAGTATGCCTATTTTTGTATTATCAGAATAGTCTCTGGAGAGAATTAAGAGGTTTGATAGAGTGTTTATCCCATTCACTGAGTCATTATCTGCATTCAATGAGTACATGTTCTGTTCACTGTTGTTACTCATACTCTCTCATATTCTCAGATCTCTCTCTCTTCCTCGTCTGTTCTTATCTTTCTGTTTGCTAACCTTTGTATCGCTCCTCTACAGAGAAAAATCATGTTTTGTGTTTCATTTCTGTTTCTCTTTCTAACCCCTCGCATGATCAATATCCAATTCTGCCTTCTTTCATCTGAAAAAATATTCCTTAACCCTGCTCCTTCCATACCTTTGATTTAATACTTTAGTTATTCTTTGATGATCACGTTCCCTCATACCTGGACTAGTGTTATTTAAATCCCACTTGAAGTCATCAATACGACCTTCGATCTTCTGTAATATGAGTAATATGAAACCTGGCAGCAGGTCAGTTGGCTTTTATGGCAGTTTCACTGGTTCCCAGTCACATGAAACATGATTAATAGCCAATTTTCCAGGTCAGGGAAATGTCCTCCAGGTACCAGGTTTGTTGACCATTTCTTATCAGTGACCCTGCTTTTGGTTACAGGTCATTTTTAATATTATTATTTTTTTATCATTACAAAACTTTTTTTTGGGGGGGGGGCAACATTTATAATTATAATCAGCAGCTCATCTGTACTTTCATTCCATTTTCTCTGAACTACCTGACTCATCTTCTGAGCTGTCAGTGTATGTAAACGATGGTGATCACTGTGTTGCTGCATTAGGAAGCATAATTTTTGCATGCATACGGATATGCACCTTCCAGGTTAAATTCCTGGTATTTTTTCACGAAAATGTATTTTAAAAAATGACAACAATGAGGTGATACCTCATGTTGAGCCACTCAACATGAGGTACTGGCTTGTTAAACCACACTGTGAATGCTTTTCACAACATTCATTTGGTTGCAAAATGTCTTGTCAAATGTCAAATATAAAATGTCAAATGTGAAGCTTTATAGCTGTATTTGTTAATTCTCTCTTAAATAGAAACTGATTTTTCTCAACTTTCACTAAGCCCTGAAAAAAAAATTTACTTATTCATGAATTCATTATATGCATATTGCCTTTTGTCTAGTGGTTCACATCACATGAGGGCAGTTTAGAGCAGTGGAGCCGCTCATGGGAATTTGCTGGATGCAGAGGAAGCAGGATGCTTAGTGATACCATTAGTTGTCCGCTGGCCTTTTTATAGTGGCAGAAAAATGCAGGCAGGACTCTTGGGATGTACTGAAGTGCTGTGGAGAGGTTTGGTTTCTATGGCTGCAACCCACTGAATATCCTGCTGTTTTATAGCAGAAGATTAGTAGAGTGGGGTTTATTTGTCCAAACATTTCAATGAGGTGATTACGGAGCTAAAATTAGGTAAGAAAAAAACAGGTCCCTAAATCCATCAAGATTTATTATTGCTGCATTTAGTGTTAAATTTATATTCTACAATTTACTCTATATCAATGAGATATGAGAAGGGTGCGATTTCTGAAAAAATCAGAGGGGGGGATTTTTTTGAAATGTTTTTATTCATGAAAATAAATCATGAACCACAGTGGGCCTATATACAGTAGACTATGAAGCCTGTTACGCTATTTCTTGCAGTAACATTTATAGAATAATTATGAACTCTAATAAAACAATTTCAGAACTTGAACTTAACCACTGCATTTACAGATATAATTTAATCCAATTTTTAAAATTTAATTAATCAAGTAGTGTGATATTTTCACTCTCATGCCTCGTCCTTTCCTCGTGCGGACACGTAGGGGATGCGATCATACACAACAAGACAAAAGGTTAAATGCTAATTTAACATGCCAGAATTAAATCCCCCTTTCAGTAGATGGTATCATACAGTTATATATAACAACAATATATAAATAGATAAATAAATATATAAAACATGCAGTATTTGTGAGGCATTTTTTAAAGATGTCCATCTCCAGTGGAACCAATGGCCTCGGGGCTGCGTGCCACAGAGAGGGTAGAGAAATTAGAAAGTATTGAGAAACTGACCAACACTATTGGTTTTGGTCTTGTCATGGGATTTGTTGACACTAAAAATGACAATAACGCCAGCCTTTTCCTTTAAACAATCTTGCTGGAAATAGTTAGACCTCTACAATCCATGCATCTTTACAATTCTTTAAGACACACATTAAAAATTCAGTATAAGAACATATTTTTTTGCTGCATGTGGCGGCATACTTAACGTCACCACTGCAGACCTCTGAAAAGATGCCAGCACTCAGGAAAAAGAAGAAGAGTGGACAAAAGGCTTTAGATTATCTTTTAGCACCTGGCTTTGGGTAGATGAAGAATTCTTCATACAAAGTTGTGCACGCACGCACAGACACACGCAAACACACAATATACTGTCGGAGCATTTGGCCCTGCAGGCATCAAGACTGGAGGATGTACATCTACATTCCTTGGCTTTGATGAATAAAGAATGAAAGCTCAGTTTATACCGCTTTCTATTTGACTTGAAATATTTATACCTTTTCCTATTGTAAAGACAAGCAGGTACCACAGGAAAGCCAGGTCAAGGAGACTCGGGGGTCTAATCTCTATGATCTCCTTCTTTTTTTTTTCTTCATTCCCTTCTGCCCTCTCCCTCTATCTCTCTCTGCCTGGCATAATTAATCACCTCAGACTGATGTTTACATAGTCTGATAGCCTGAGGAAATGTCTCGGAGGGAAAACTGAAATTCCCTGCCTCAGCACAAACAGAAAAGAGCATGAGAGATGAGAAGTAAGAGTTTAACTCATGGCTGCAGGGGGGAGTTCATTCCTACATTTTCTATCCACTTTCAAACCATTCAGAAATTTGACAGCACCCAACAGGCTGAGATAGTTCCGCTACACTGTATCTGGAAAACAATCACACGGAGAAAATAAACACACTGACCCCAAAAAATGGTGCTTCTCATGGGCCAATCAGTAAACAAGACTAAGATTGAAAACATAGCCTCTGCTAGCGTCCCCTAGAGGCTTCTGTGTTCATTACACCAAATAGTAAATGGTGTTGGACTGAACACACATACTGATGAGTTTGCTATGGACAGAAAAAACATTAGAATGAGTAAAAATGTAATGTTTGTCCTGACGTATGCTAGAAAGAACCACAAGGCCATTAAAATCAAATGGGTTGATCCATTTGGGAGCATGAATGTGCTCCAGAAATTTTATTTTATGTTATTTTGAGATATTATGTGTGTAGCTAAAAGTGGAGCAAAGGTCACTGAGTGTCCTTAATGGGAGGGGTTTATCTTCTGGAGAGCATAATTGTGCTTGGTAAATTTCTAGGCAAACTGACCAGAAATGTCTTGTGTACAATTAGAAGTGGCACAAGAAGAGCGGCTGGGGGAGGCAACACAATCATTAGGAATCATACTCTGGGAACCATGAATATCCATAGCAGCTTTTGTAGCCATCAGACCAAAGTGTTGAACCAATGACCACTGAAGATCTTAATCTATCGAATTACAGCAGTCATGAAACAGTTCTGATCTCCGAAAAACTGGAAATAATATGCATCACAATAAGAGCAGCTGTGTCTGAGATGTTGCCTTTAAAGTACACATTTCAGACCTTACTATATCATGCCTTATTTGGCAAAATCTATGCAGCTGGCATGTGTAAATCTATCTTGCATCCATATTTTGATAAACGTGGACCAGTACTAGATAATGTCTCTGAGCTCAAGGCCATGCTCAGACCAACATTAGTACTGTGTCCAAAAACTCAGCCTCCTCATTAATTCCAATGAAACCACTGCATTGGCACAGTGGGGTTGGTCATCCACCAAAAATAAGTTCCACCTGGCTCAATTTTTGCTGCAACGCAATGATGGACCAGTGCAGTGGTGGATGGCATTGTAAATATGTACACACGTACCGTACAGTCCTGGTAGACTACTTTTTTAAATGAGTACTGTAAATCCATTGTTTACCTCATGATCATTGAGACAAAGAATTAAAATGATTGTGAAATGAATGATAACGAATGAGTTGTAAAATCCTGTCACAGTATTATAAACCGCAGTTCGGCGTCTCGCTGCCTGATAAACCTTCAAAGTCATAAATGTGTTACTTAAACTGCACTTCTTCTCATGGGTACCTGAAGCAACATTTTCAGTGTGAACGCCTGTTAATAGCACCACATTAGGTCAATTAGGTCACACATTATTCACACATTTGTGGCACACACGATTCCCATTCTAGAAATTTGGTGCACTTTTACAGTAACACACACTTTACAGTAAATCCTACATCAACCTAAACATTTATTACACAGTTATATTTGACTTTCTCTGACTTCCCTAAAGTTCTATGTGTCTAGCACAAAAATAAGCAAGGACTGGAGTTTAATTTCTTACAACAAGTAATCCATTTTCAGTTGGCTTGTGCGTTTTGCTTTTTTTTTCTCTTTAATCAGTATCAAAGGCATATTTAGTCATAACAACACATAAAATGGAATACGGTCTGATGTGTTTAAAATAAAAAAAATTAACTGCTTACCTCTGCTGTAGATCTTCAAAAGCTCAAAAAAACTTAATCTGAGGTTTGTCTGCAATGCAATATTTATCACTTTGTAACTCATTTCATGCTGTTTGCTCAAGCCAAGCTATGGCATTAATATGGTAAAAGTTGGTCTTGTGCACTCTTTCCTGTCAGAAAGTTAAAATCTCACTCCGATCAGAGGGAATTATAAACCAGACGCCAGTTTGCTTTTTTTCTCTTCTGTTTTATAGTTGCTGCAAATTAAGCAGTTTGTGTAGCCTGGTAATCGAGATCCCTGAGTCAATGTTTATACAGAACATCATGACCTGAAGGAGAAAAACAGCAAATACACACTAGAAACTTTTTTTCATTTTATGGCTTTACATATCGAAAGACAGCCAACAATCACCTGGTCTTTACTAAATTTTAAAATTCAGGTTACCATTAGTTGGAAAACAACATACAATGAAAATAACTCATTGCTTTCTCCCTAGCCCAGTTCCACTTGGTACAGTCCAGATTGCCAACACTTAAGTAGTAACAAGTTGTAGTATAGAGTATCACGACTGTTTGCTGTCCTGGCTCCACAATGTTGGAACGAGCTCCCCGTCGACATCAGGACAGCAGAAACTTCTGTCGCAGACTGAAAACTCATCTGTTCAGGCTGCAGCTTGGCCCATAAAAAAAGTCTGTCTCGATCTCTTATTGTTTCTCAATGTAGCACTTGAGGCAGTTCAGCATATTTGATGAAGTCGATGTACTTGTGTGATTCTTGCAATTTTTGGGTTGTTTCCTCATGGTTGAATGCACTTATTGTAAGTTGCTTTGGATAAAAGTGTCAGCTAAATAAATGTAATGTAATGGAGTATTGCAGAGAGCTGCAAATTTGGGCCTGTTTTGCAGCAACCAGAGCAAGACAATTTACATACAAGTCCACCATAAATGTTTTATTGTAAATGAATTTTATTTGAAATGAATGAAAATTAAATACAATTTTTAAAAAATCAAAAGCACAATAAAATATAGTTTTAATAACATTATAAAAAAAGTTTAAAAAAAATCATAATAGAATTATAAACAAAACAATTGTCAGTCCAAAAGTTAATGCTTGACCAAAATTTCATCACAGGGCAGGACAATGATCTCAAGCACAAAAGCAACTGAATGGCTGAGAAAGAAAATCAATTACAGGTTTGAATTGGCCCAAGCAATGTTCAGACCTCAAAGCCTTTCAGATGCTGTGGTGGGGTCTATAGAGCCTAAAGAGATCTGTGCAAACTTCAAGTCATGAAACATCAATGACTTCAACAGTGTTGCAAGGAGCAGCGGGTATAATATTCCTGCTGAACAACGGGAGAGAACACTTCTGAAAGAGGTTTGACAAGCTACCAAATCACTGGGTAAAATGACTTTTTTTATGTTTGTTTGTTTTTGTTAAATTATTAATGACTTGTATTTCTTTTCTTATTTATATTTACCTATTCTAGCATGTGGCAAAGACCAGATTTTTGTTGTTGTTATATTTCCATACATACATAAAACCAAAGACTGACTGTGAATACGTTTTTTTTATATAAACAATGTGACGACAGGTCAGTAAACCAGTTCATTTTCGCAAGTCACCTGAGATTGAGATTGACCATCCTCAGACAGCCGCACCATCTGCTGAAGCCACTGAAGCTGTTTGGAGGCTGAGGGAGGTATTAAGGCGGCAGTGGGGAGGAAATAAGTTAGAAAATGAGAGAAAGGCTGAATGGGCCGGCTGTGATCAGCATTATAAGAGCGAGATTGATAAAGGTGTTACTGGAGGAATTTGGGAGGAAAATGAGCTGCATAGCTTAGATGTGAAAGAGAGAAGAAAAGAGAAGGAATCCATCCTAATGCCAGCAAGGTGTGCACACACTCACTGGTTCCTCTCCTGGTATGTTGGTGGTTGAGCAGGACTGTCATCCAGATCCTCTGACTTTTCAATAATATACTTAACTCACACACCTCGCCTGATTATTAGGTTATTTTGGTTCCTCGTTGTTTGGGTTCCCACTGACCCCATTGCTGGATGTGTAAAGTCTAGTGGTAGTGGTAACCTTCCCTTTGCCAGAAACTGGATTTGAACGTCTGATAAAGGACCCCAAACAGAAGATTAGGGCTAAAGTAACTCAACATTTTAATCATCTCAGATTATTCAAAAACACTGATGCATTCATTCATAATCATGAAAGGTTTGAACATCTACCGTTCCATGACAATTGAGCAAACACCATCCGCTGATGAAGACCTCGTACAGTCAGAAGCTCCATAACTAAGACTATTATTATTATGATTATTAATCGAGTATTTCTGAGTGTTGAATGTAATGTTTGGTGCTTCAAATAGAACTTTACTTGGCAAAGGGCACGGTTAATTTCTCCCATGCTTAATCTTCTTTTGCCAATATATTGATTTTTCACCACGATATCCATCACTTACTTTGGCACCGGTTATAGAAATACATACATACATTAAAGTGTGTGGCCTGATGAAGAATTGTGTGCTTTGACAGCAATTTCACATATAGTTTTTTAAAAAAGCACTATGTGTATTTCTATAGAGAATAATGGGACTGGCTTGAAAGGAGTACTCAAATCCATTCCTGTTTCTTGTCCTACCATGTCATCGTGCCTTAAGAAGTAAGAATAAATGTTATTTAAACAGTAAACATGTCAGTTATTGATTACACATTACACATTGATTACTTATGTTACATCAAAGGAAAAGCGAGAGAGTTAGATGAGAAAATCACTGCCACTCTGTCTGCATTATCTATGAAGCTGGAGCAAGGAGGTTAGCTTAGTATAACTAACTGTTTACTCCATAGACAAGAAACGACAAGTTGTAGTTTTCAGCAAGAAACAGTTACAGTGTCAATAAGTCTCAGTAAGTCTCAATTACTTACATGCTGTAACTTTTTCTTGGCGAACAGTGACAGCTGACATTTAAGGACTGTTTAGCAAGAAATGATTGCAGTTGTTATAATACCTCAAAACGTGCAAGTCAAAACTGGCAAAAAAGCTACAACTCTTCACCTATAAACTACTTATCAAACTGTGCAGCTATCTCTTTTGCTGAACATGTACAAATCTAAGTGACAGGACCTGTACTTTTTGAAGTATGACAGCTGAAGTACAGGGAGTGACTAATCCACAACTTAGAGCATGTGTTCATTTTCATAGAATTTAATGAGACTGTGTTGGAGCCAGAGGGGGGAGGGGGTCGAAGCCTGATGAGAGCCAGAAAAGAGGCACAGCAGCGGGGAGCATTCTGGCTGAAATCACTCTATCTCTGATTGCCACCGAGGAGCGATCCTGCCAGAGGATCACAGGCACAGCGTGGGGCTGCTCACTCTCTGCTGGCAGTGATGAACAGAAGGTGCCACTTACCTGCTCCTATCTGACCGGCTTGCTGTCAGCCTCAAGAGCACTTTGTCTTTTGGACTGTCAAACTGAAAAAAAAAAACTCTCCCCAGGCAGGCTCCAGTATAGTAACTTGAACAGATAAAGGAGTGAATGATGGATGGATGTGTGGTTGGGTGGACAGAGATTACACCGAGAAATGGATGGGTAGGTGGGCAAGGAGAGTGGTGGATGTTTACCTGTGTGGATGGCAGGATGAAGTATAGACTGGCAGCTAGGGTGATAGAAAAGTAGATATGTGCAGGGTTGGATGAACCAGCACAAAACTGCTTTTGTAAGTTTAGGTTTTTAAGTTTTGCTCATGAGGAAATACAAATATTAAATATATATAAATTATATCCATCTGTATGATGGGAACGGCCAATTTTACTAAATATGTGTTTGTTGGTTAGATTTCAAGTGGCCGGCATCGCCAATGTCTAAATTCATAACTTCTGTAAATAATATCTAAACATGAAAATAATGGATGGGGTGGAGGAGAAGAATAAGACAACTCTAAGTGTATAATCACACTTATGGCCACTTCCCAAAGAATGAAGTAGGAATTTAACTCAGTTTACTGAACTTGATCCATTACTCCAGCCTCCACATCTTCACTTTCCACTGCTTGTTTCTAGTCACTAAGCAGCTAAGCAGTTTCCCAGAAGCAATGTTATGGACTAAAAAGACAACATTTATATTGGGATTCAGTGTCTTGCTCAAGGACACTTGAGAAATGTGGACAGGTGGAGCCACGGATGTAACCACAAACCCTGTGATTAATGGATGAGCCACAACCGCCCCATGCCATTTTACACTAGCACCCTGAAGGACCACAAATTTTGACTGCCTCAGCTTGCTCTTGTTCAGATTATCAGAATCACATTTCTGCAGCTGTAGCCACCGGGAGCTTTGGGACCCTGGGAACAACTCATCTATAACTCCCAATCAGTTCTTCAGGCGGAAAGAAATGTTCAGATGGAGGCTTGAGGAGTACGATCATTAAAATTCTAAAAAATACAAAATAAAGCAGCTCCTGCAAGGTAAAAATGAAAGGCCAACAGACTCACCAGAGGTCCTGCGTCTATAAAAGATCTTAAAAGAGGCAACAGGGCTGCTTCAGTTCACTCCTAAAAAACACAAAACAAACCCACAAGTGGTTGTGTTCAATAACTGCAACGTCAATCTGCTTCTACACCGAATAGTTTGTAAAATAGCAGGCGTAGCTTGTAGAAATACAGCTGAGTGCCATATAGTTTGTGTTAAAGCATTTGGGTTACTTGTGGCCTATTCCTGTAAAGGTTGGCTCCCCTGATAGAGAAAAAACAAAAACACCCGATGGGTTAACAAAAATAATATGCACAAAAAATACACAACATAGGGCAGTCCAAATTAAAGGCATAAAACTCTGCTGCCCTATTGACAGCTGGGCTCACTGTAAATATTGCTCATCACATTGAACGCCCACTCTCAGACAGGCAGCTGCAATCAAAATTCCTGGCATGTTTTTTTTTTCTTACCACCAAAAAAGGGCAAATAAACCAGTATTATTAGGTTTAAGCTACACTCGTATCAAATCTCAGAAAACGCAGATCAGTCTGACTGCTCCTATTGCATTTCTTTTTTCCATCACTAAAACAAGAACCGATCTACGGAAGATGCGATATCTACCACACTCCACCTCACTTTGACACATCTGGAAAGAAAGAACACCTACGCCAGGATCCTCTTTATCAATCAGCTCGGCATTTAATACCATCATACCACAACAGCTGGTGGAGAAGCTGAGGTTGCTGGATGTGGGCACTGGCACCTGCAAATGGGTCCTCGACTTCCTGATGCAGAGGCAGCAGACAGTCAGGGTTGGCAGCCACACATCAAAATCCATCTTGGTGAGCACAGGCTCACCCCAGGGCTGCGTCCTGAGCCCCCCGTTGTTTACTCTGCTAACCCATGACTGTGCTGCCAGATTCAATACCGACCACGTCATCAAGGTTGCCGATGATACAACAGTAGTGGGTCTCATCAGCAATAATGATGAATCTGCATACAGGATGGAGGTGGAGCAGCTAATGGTGTGGTGCGGATCCCACAGTCTCTCCCTCAACGTCAACAAAACAAAGGAGATGGTGATTGACTTCAGGAGGGCCTGCAGGCAACATCATACGCCGCAGACCATCGATGGCGCCGCTGTGGAGAGGGTCAGTAACATCAAGTTCCTGGGAGTGCACCTGGCGGTCGACCTGAACTCAAACATTAACGCCTTGGCCATTTTTAAAAAGGCTATTAGCAGGATATGTCAATATCCCATGTGGGTTCACTTGTACTTGATGCATGAAACTGTATCTGTGTGCATTTTGCATTCAGATGCAGATTTAAAATTTCAAAAAATGCTCTATATCTAAAATAGTGCATTTAAATGATTGTGGTTGTGTTACTTATGCACAACTTTTACCTTGTTCTGGGATAAAGACAGTCAAAGGAGAAAAAAATCATCCACATATGTAAATCATCCTTTGTAGTCTTCATTAAAAGCCATGTTTACCGAATTTCCCCACTGGGGATCAATAAAGGTTTATCTTATCTTGTGTTTCAATCGACACAGATCTTCCGGGCAAACATGCTAAATGAAACACACGGGAGACCAATCACACCGTGATGAGCAATGGGGGCAGCACTCTGCAGGAAAAGTATTTCCTTGTTGTGGCATGAAATTAGAGTACGTGTCCTTCCTGCAGAAAAAAAAGTATAAAAGTAAATTTTCATATGGCGGTATCAGAAAATTGATATGGGCTGGGATATGGTGGTGTTTATACATAAAACATTTCCACATAAATATACAAATACATACTTTAAATAACATTCCATAAATGCATTACCAAACATTATCAAATATGTTTCTTTCCTGGTGGCTCCTACCTTGTTACCATCGCGTCTGATCAGCCTCCAAAAAGTTGATTATGAGTAAAAATGATTTTGCATCTTGATCTTACTGCAGCAGCCATTATGGTAGAGCACATATTAAAAAAAAAATCATCAGGAATTCTAACCCTTTTTGCATGTGCCATATACAGGGATTATACAGGCTTCTGGATGAAGTGCATGGTGAGTGCTGTGTGGAGGAGCACTTCTTTTCTCATGTGAACTGCAGAGGCTTAAGTCTTTCAACTGAACTTTGCTCGTCATAATCTAATAACTGTAATTTCTAAAACCCTTCCCAGATTTACTTTGCTCCAGTGCAAGTGTGTAATTGGAAAGAAAACTCTGGCTTTGCATTCAAATGAGCTGATTTAAGAGGAGAATCACTGCGATGCTGTGTAGTTAGTGGAGCGGTGTGTGTGTGAGTGTGTGTGTGCGTCAGTCTTTCAATATTATAAGTATCCAGCATTTCCAGTTATTGAATGAGTACATTTTAAGTAGTTTATTGCTTTGGTTTCTGCTAACTCCTGAGAAAAAAATCTCTCTTTAGCTGCCAGTTGTTCCACTTTCTTCCCCAGCTACTGTAGTGACAAACGTTGTGTATCTGCCAGTTGATGCTTGTCGCTAAAACTGACCCCTTTCACATTACTCATTACCATTTAATCCATATTCATTATAAAAAATGGATAATTCTGTTGTGGGTTTATTTAGTTTTCTGTTTTTTGCAATTTGGGTCTTATTGTCGTAGGTTTGTTGTTTCTATCTGTTATGATAATACTGTAATCATCAAGTTAATTGCTTCGATCTGGGAGCATGGTGACGTCACTACAACCAAGTACAATGGAAAGAGAAACACAAGCCCTCAGTACAATGAGGAAGCCTTGAAACTGGGATCCCTAAAGCTCAAAATTAGGTTTTTCCCAGCGCTAAAGTTCTGCAACATCCGAAAGATAAAACTTTTAGGATGGAACTTCAAAGATTTTTTGGAGGGTGACTGAAAGGACAACGCCCCGTTGCAAATGGCAAGAGCTGTATGAGATGGTAGTGGCCTCTCTTATTTGCAGAATCTTGAGAGACTACCGAGACTACTGCATGAGCTGTGTAGGAATGCTCAGGAAGGCAACTGCATTCTTTACAGTATGAAGAGGAGGACCCACACCCAAATTTCTCCCAGCAAATCGAGAAGCACTGGAGCACTTGTGAGTAGGCCCTGACTTTGACCAGAGAAAGCACTTTAAATAGGCTTACAGGGAATACCTAAACAAGCTTTTTTATTTTTGTTAATCATTCAGATTAAGGCATTATAATTAAAAAAAGTAAGTATTAAGTAAAACATGTTTCTTTCCCACCTGTGTAGAAAGGCCATCTTTGTATACGCCTAGAAGAAAATTCGAAATACAAGAAAATTGGTGAATGGGATCTTAAATCACTCCTATGTGCCGCTTAACTACATATTTGTTTGTGTGAGGGGTTCTTGCATGAGACCCAGTGTGTTTTAAGATTTTTTTTTAAGCCCCAGATGGTCATGAAAGTTGCTCTACACATAAATAACAATATCAACAGAAAAGGAAAAAATAGCAAACCTCCAGCGTTTGAATTCTGAAAGCAACGATTCATTCCAGTGAGTCTCTGCAATTTCTTCCATGTCACTATAATGGCCCTTCAAGAGGCTGACCAGCTTTGTGCCTGACGCCAATTTCACCCTGTCTGCTTCCTGTTGTCGCCTTTTCTAACTTTACACCATCACTTATATTCACATTTGTCAAAAAGTCACACACACACACAACCGCAGCCATACCCACAGATACACTCGTACAGTCGCACAATGAGCTACTGTGATTTTTAAACGAGACAGACATGAACACACCACCTCAAAAACACACACTTTATTCTTCCTTTAGCCTTTGAATCCTCATTACTTGGTGGCCAAGCATGCACTTTCCTTCAAGGCTTCCGCATAACAAGAAAAACTTCTCAGTACAGTAATGATCAAATGCAGCAGCCTTTAATGAAGGTATGGATGTTTCTAATGTTTCCAAAGACTGTGAAGATTCGAGGTGTACAGTACAATGACCTCAGTTTTCACAAGAGAATTTACATTTGTTTTTGCAAACAACAGGAGTTAATGAAGCAAACACTTAAATCATTCTGGCTGGATATGGCTCCCAAGGTTGCTTTTTCTTCTGATCATTATATAATCACATTGATAGTAGTTAACACTTTAATTGTTTCTTACATTGTCAGCAAGAGTATTAAAATCAATAGCTCCTTATTCATGCGCTTACGCCCTATTTTCAAGCCCCTCAGGCTCATTAAAAGATGAAGCACTTGACTGCTACTGTTTTGTTTTGTTTTTTTCCCTCACAGTGAGCATGACAACTCTCAGATTTCACTGAGTCTTGATTGTGTTGCTTGTTAGTTTGTTTTGAAGTCAGGGTTAATGGGCGATCTGTTCTGTCTCACACTGGGCCTTTGACATCCTCCACTGACCAAAGACTGAGATAACAAGACTCTGGAGGAGAGAAAGACAGACAGACGGAGACAGAAAGAAAGAGAGACTAGCTTTGAAGAACCAGAACGTTCACACTTAAGTCTTTTTAATATGGCTCTGATATTGATATTGATATTGATGCTGTTTGTTGTTTGTACAGTATATGAGCCTTTTGTAAGTGATGATGGTACATGCAGACATCTGTTTCTGAAAAATATACAAATATGTAATATATAATATATGCAAACCATAAGTCACAGATAAACTGGACTGGACATGAAAAAAGTGATTGTCAATATTTTACAAAAAAACAAAAAATGGTTTTAAGCAGTTTTTTTTTATATCAACAGTGAACAAAAAGACTTATTGTAGTGCCAGAACTATTGATTATGAACACGCCACTGTGCAGCTCTGTGCAGCTTTTAGCCTATTTTATCCCTTTGTTTTGGTTCTCCACCAGCACTTAGATTACATGGAGTCTTACCACTCAATTTATTCTCAACAGCCCAGCATTTAAAACCGTACGCAACTACAGTAAATAAGCTCAGACAAAGCAAATGACATAAACATTTAGAGACTAGCTGGTAAAGAAAGTGGGACATCCAGCTTTTTTTTCTCAGGACTTGGTAGAAACCAAAACAAAGCTAATAGAAAGTGATTATATTAGATTTGCAGTACATTCATCTGGTAGACAGAAACACAACTGTAATGGGATGCTTATGTTGCTCTGTGTCTGACAAGTGTTTGTTAACAGGTTAGCCATAACAACTTGCTTAGCTGAAAGTACCCCAGGCCTGTCTTTCTGAGAGTTTGTTTTTGAGACTTTCTGCCCCCTAGTGGTCACAATTTACTTAATGAACTCCCACGTTAAGCAAATTAGAGAGGGCAAAATTTATGGCTCAGCCAACTTCGACCCCAGACATCTGTCGGACAGCCAAAGGCAGGCATAAACACAGACCACAGTCCCCCCAGATGTTACAACTGGAAAAAAAGTTCAAACTATTGTTACAGCCCCCAGTAAATCTTCATGAGACAGAAGTGATATGTGGTATGTGGTATGTGACTTAAAGGAGAAAATTCCTCAACTAATAAATAAACACTCCAAACTTAATCATATTATCACACATGTGGTGGCCAATGATATTTGCAGAGAGCAATCAGAAGTCCTAAGCAGGATTTCACTGTCTGGACAAACTGGAAGCCCAGTTTTTTTATCAGTGGACCACTGCCAACGGTCAACAGAGGGATCAGAAAGTTCAGAAGACTCTTATCACTGAGTACATGGCTCAGACTGGCAGTTTGAAAGGGATCAACTATATTGATAACTTCAATCTGTTCTGGGGACTTGGACATCTTTTCAGAGCAGATGGCCTCCACCCAAGCAGATCTGAGTTAAAGTACTGATGGGTCATTTTTGGTTCAGTCTACGACACCCATCGGCCAGGCCTGAGATGATGCACCCTGACACACAGCAGCCTCAGCACCACAAAGGAAAAACATCACAGCCTCAGTGTCAGGGTGTTGACAACCAGCTCATGGTCAGTCTCCTAATTCCTCCTCCCTTCACTCTCCCCTCTCCACTGTTTTCCTCATCAGTCTCTTCGTGATATCTCTAACAAACTGAGATCAGAAATTAAGGAACTGGATGTGATGTTAATGGGTGCCACTAAGCTGCACAGCCACATCTCAAATCACTGCTATTCAAATCAACACCAAAGAAATCTGCCTGGCATCAGTGCAAACAGGAGAGAAGACAGACAGGGTCCTTGCTCCACTTGTATTACTCCCAATGTGCCTCCTCTTTCTCATATTGGGCATGGACCTACTGCCTCATACAGTACTGTGGCCCCACCAACGCCCAAAGGCCCACCTGCTTCCCATCCCCTCTGATTACCTCATCAGCATATATACTGGCCCACTTCCACTAGTCCTTTGACAGATTGTCTTTTGCATTGAGCTAAGC
>NTHP01000293.1:22206-61689 GCA_003416845.1 Oplegnathus fasciatus | reverse complement strand
CAGTGATATATTTAAGCCTCAGTGAGCTTAGATAACAGAACATTTTTCAGTTATCTACATAAAACTGCAGCGGTAAATGTCAGGTTTCAGTGCCAGTCCCTCACAATCACAGAAAAAGAACTTCTTTCCATAGCTGCCATTTTGCACCAGTGTTGAACAATCATACAGGGAGAAATTTATCAGAGAAGGGGCACAGAGATCAATTTCTACATCCACAGAAGCATAAAATAGACTGGAATGCAGTGCAGGTACAAAACATTGTGTATTAGGAAGGACAAGAAACTGAATGAATGAAAATTAAATCATAACAGACTTGTTAAAAGCACTTTAAAAATTTGACTTGATTTCACTTTACTGAACCAGACAAGGCCAGCACAGTGAAGGCAAATTTTGAAGTGCCAGTTTTGAATGAAAGTAATCATGCATGACACAAGAGATTTAAGTAGCAAAACTGTATCAAAATTGACCAAATTTCATCAGCGCATGAGTTGCTAAAAGGTTTTCTATACTGTACTTGAGTGACCCATTATCAAATAGGCTCCTGTTTGAGCTGGGGCCTATTTGAGTCCATGAATCCTAAATATCCATATCAGCAGCTGCGGCACCAGCAAGATGTAAATTACAGTCAGTCGCATTTTCTGTGCTGCTCCTCACCTTCAACATGCAGTCTTAACAATACTGATCAATATAATATAAAAACCTCAATTTTTGAGACCCCACCAAAAGTCTGACATTGAGGTTTTTGGGTGTTCCTACAGTGGGTGTTAATTAAAGGGTCCAAGACCCCCTGGGATCTGTCAAGGCATGCACATTTTATACAATTCCTTTTCATCAAGTAATATTAAACTTTAAAGAATCGATAATCATTCAGGTAAATCGAATTATTGCTATGCACTACAAAAGTGACTAATGCAAGTGTCAATACTTGGCCTCACTCCAGGTTTCAGGAACAGGCTTTCACTCACATTTGAAAAGCATTAGACAAGTATCTAATATTGACAAATATCTAGCACAAGTAATCATCCAACACACCAGCAGTTTGCAAGTGTAGTTTTCTGACTGTATTTCTGTTTTGGAAATCGGAATAATATATTACATTGGAAATAAACACGGATACAAGTACAGATTTGCAGCAGCAGCTCTAACATGAATCGACTATTAAAGGAAACATCAATTAAGGATCACTCATTTCAGATAAAATTGGCTGTGTCCGTCTCCTCAAATCTCTCTGTGTCTTTCTCAGCTGCTTTGCATTTCATCTGAATTTATTGCTTGATTTAGGATGCATTTCCTGCAACTTGTGGGACGTTGTCACTTACTGTTGATGAAGACAAAATAGGTTGGGTGGCTCTTTTGCATAGCCGCAGCCAGAATACCCTGCTGGAGTGTTCATGCTTTCTTGAATATTAAGAGGGTGGAAAAGAGCCCAGAGTGGAACGATTTTGTGCCAGCGCTGTGCCTCGGCCTTTACCAGAGCACCAGACCATGGATGTGATTATGTCCGAAATATGACAGGGCGTGTTTCCCGTGCTGCAGGGTTTCCACACCCTGAGTGTTCAGAAGTAAACTGAAGAAACCTTAGTTATTAGCAGTAAACATGTCCTCTGCTACTCTTGGCCTGTACGTTGCCTTTCTGTCAGTGAACAGTGCTTCTGTCAGCAACCAGATGATCAATTGTTGTAATTATTCTTGGAAGTTGCTGAAAATGGTTTGAGGGATGTCTTTAAAGAGAAAAAAAATCAGCCTTTAAATACTCTTACAGCGTTAAATATAATCAATCTGTGATGTCCGGTGCATAACCAGAGGTACTAACTATGACAAAGCATAATTGCTTGTCTACTCACATTCCCTTAACTTGCTTCGTTTTTTCTGCTTTCGTGACTGATTTCCTCAGGCTGCCCACAACAAACTCACCAACTTAGATTTAAGTTTAATTTTAATGTTATAATGTTGAGTTTTAAAGACATTTCCAGAGCAAATTAGGTTGAAAAACAAAATTAGAAAGAGACAGAGAAAAAAAATAAAAACATAAGTTTGGCCCATCAGTTTGCATAACTGTTTAATTTTTAATCTTTTCACCAGAGCAAAACGACAAATATTGGTAAGACTGATTTAATTTAGATTCATTTAGAAAGGACATTCAATGACTGTATTCAAGACAATTTAAGGCTCTGAATGGAATGAAAGTAATTAGTGTAGACATCTTATGTTTTTTCAAGGCCTTGCAGACACCCCGTTTCCTACTTCCCATAGTGCCTTTTTACCATTATCTGGGAACAGAGAGCCATCATTACTCTTTTTCCTCTCATATTTCCTCTCCCTCTCTTCTCATCACTCGCACACATTATTGCATATACAAAATAATGCGTGTGTATGTATGTTTGTTTACGTATATATGTATGTATTTGTGATGTGGGTCTAATATCGTGTGTATTAAAGAGGCTATCTGTGCAGTAATCAGTCTCCCTGTATTTCATGAACACACGCTCGACTGTATTTATGTGGCAGCTGGCATTGTTATTCAATGTCTCAGTTGCATCAGCCAACAGCTTGATTAATAATTAATGGACTCAATGCAATTACTCCTGCCATTTGTATTTATATTGTTCCACTCGTAGAGATTAAGAGTTTAAGCAGATTTCAATCTCTTCGATTCCACTAATTGCATCCTCTCACGTGAGGTAATTATTCCTGCATTGTCGAGCTACTGTAGATCTGCGGAAAGTCATTTCTGCAGTGTAAAACAATTTGTTGAAGTAAATGACTGTATCTGCGCTTTCCTGTTTAGTAGCTCAAAAGAAAGATAACACAGGAAGTGTGTGCACTTGCGTGCATGTGCAAAGGCCGCCTTACATTGTTGCAGAATTGATATTCTCCTCACAGGGCCATCGAGCATGAAATAGAAGAGTGCATTTTCTTTGTGTAAACTTGCAGCTCTCAGCAGTGCACATTTGGCCATTCATGGAGGAAAATTATGTGAGAAAGAACTCGGCTGAAAACCGGGAAATGGATTGAATTGAATCTTAAATCCATCTTATTCTTTTAATGTGGAATCTCTGAATAGAATAAGACCTACAGAAGGGAGAGTGGCCTTCACAGGGCTCTGTATGTGTGTGTACTATAAATAACTTTGTGGGGACAGACACCTATTCACACATTATGGGGACTCTCCTGCCATTTGGGGAACAAAACTCTGGTCCTCACAAAACATGGGTCCCCACAAGGTAAATTTGAGGAGTAAAGCATTGCAGTGTTAAATCACTCCCATAACAAATAATTTCTCCTGTACTACCAATACTGTGACAATATATACGTAAAGACTAAGTCAGTAACAAATGGAATGTATCACTTAATATAAATTTCATGTCAATTGTTAATAAGTTTGCATTTATACATTCACAAGGCAAATTCACGCTTCAGAGGCGCGAGCTGGTCTGGCAACAGTAGACCTGTGAATAAAGATAGCAGAGTTGTGAGTCCGACACTCGCTGCCCAGTCAACACTGGAACACGGGCCAGGCCTGGATCGTCTCCAGCTGCTGCGAAAGAGCTGGAACACGACACAGCCACATCTGCTGGGGGTTACTGAAGCCTAATTTTCATGGGCTGCCATTTGAGTCACACAAATCTACAACTGTCTGTGTACTGAGAGCTATATCTACAACAATTGATCAAGGCCAGCAGTCTCTCTGTGAGCTTTCCAGTTCCACTGTGGGCATATTGAGCTATGGCAGGCTGGGAAAATAAAATGAATCAATAAATGAATTAAAACAATGAAGACAGTTTTTTCTGGCTGCTGTGTGTGTGCTGCTGACAGGATAGCTGGTTCCAAGGATTTGATGACTGTAGCAGAGGTCGGAGTAGGTGTGGACTGAACAAATGGATGTTTCCTTCCGCAGTGCTTACTCTGGTGTTTATTCATATAAAGGCCAATTCATAGCGTGTCCGCTTCGGTCCCCGTGACGTAAATGTCGTCACCCAACCATGTTCGCGAGGGTCTGCACGGACCGTTCGTGTGCAGGCCAAAATTTGTGACCGCGCGGACTGTCCGCATAGCAAGCTCACCAACTGCGCATACTCAGATAATGTTTTGAAGAGAGGCTGTGCGAGGAGATCCGCTGTTACACACATCTAACTATAAATTTCCCCCTGGGGACGATAAAGTCTTGCTGAGGACCCACAGACGTGCAGTGTGGAGTGTGAAGTTGTTTGGATGAACGGTTTTCCAGAAAGCTGCGAGCAACAACACCGGAGGACAAGCAGTCGGCCCGGTCCAAATGGGCACGTGTTAAACTTGCACTGCTCTAGTTTATGTAATTCATCTTTGAAAGAATACAAGACTACAACAATCAACACAAGCTAGCCACTACTTAGCAAGGAAGCTACTGGCCATAGCTACAGTCTGCCAGTTCGCTACACCGACACAGACCCTCAGTTGTAGTATGAATGGAACCGCGTGAGCGTCTGCAAGTCTGCAGCTGTTGGTGGACGTGGAAAGTATGTCCAAGACTTAAGCCTCCAGGGAATGAATGTAAGACAGTGCCCTTGTCTCCTGTGTGTGTTTTACTGATGCTAATTAGTTAGAAGGAGTTATGCACACTAAGTTGCCAGTTTATAGTTTTTAGTTTTGCCAGCTATGTACAGCATAGCCAATACAATAGTTAAGTAATGAAATTCTGTTTTTCTAAAAGCTCATTATATTTTGATTGGATCCAATGGTAGTACTGGAAATGGGAGTCGAAACCCATTAAAATCAGTGTGAATTAAATCTGACAGTATATTAGTCCACACATCAGTTAATTTAATGCTTAAGGTCATTTTGTACTGCCGCTCTAGAGCTGTATCTGTTTGGACAATCAGGTCTTGTATTACAGTTCGTAATGAGTGTAGATTTTTTTAATGACAATTCGTTGCGATGCTTTTGCTGGGCTGACTTGGTGTTCTGTGTATGTGACAATACACGATGTGCTGCCATGAAACCATTTTCGCGAACGGTTTTAGTTTCTCATTTACATGTTGTTGCTGTGAGGCTTTAGGGATGGCACTTGGCCGGTCTGCCACTTTGGTCCAGACTGAAATATCTCCCCTGACTTTTCATCTAGCGCCATCGTTAATTAATGAACAAATGCACAATTGATACTGATCAGTTATTAGCATGCTAAACACTAAACTATGAAGGTGGCCATAATAAATATTACCCGCTAAACTTCAGGCAATCATTTACAATTGTAGGTACCTGTCTGTGGTCTGTGGAACTCCACAGATGAATTCGTTCATTGTGTGACTTAAACTGAACTTTTACTATGTCGCACCTCTCCTCCAATCACTTCCTGTTACTGTAACCTGATCTCACCTGGACTACGCCCATGGCTCTCTGACCTCCACTGTGTAGTCTGCTCGGGGGAGACGCACAGAGCTCTTTCCTTACGGCAGCAACGCAGGGCCTGCCTAAGATTCCTGGTTAGCTAGGCACGCATCGCTAACCGAGAGTAAACAAGTTTAGTTAGTGCCAGCAGCTATGACACAAAGTTGGCCAGCTAACTTTACAAGCAAAAGGAGCAACGGAGCAAGTTGGCGCCGAGCTACTAAATTTCCTCCGACCCGCACCATCGGAACACTGCACAGCAAAGACTGCATTCGACATCGGGACCACAATTCTTCCCAGTCTGGCTCATCAAACGGGATCGCCAGCTAACGAAGCAGCACGCCAAAGGTCCCTTCTTGAACTGGTAACGCTAATGTTAATATGGCATAGCATAGCATAACGGTACACGGCTAAGCACAGGACGGCTTAACCTTTGTCAATGTACACGTATTTACTGAGCTTTATTGTTGTGATGTCTCTTTATTGTTAGTTTACTGGGTAGCCTCGTCGCTAAGTTGATGTTAGTTATGCTTCACGCGCATACTTATAGAAATTAATAGACTAATTAATTGGCTATCAATTTTCCCTTTTGGAAGGGCGGTGCCCCAAAGTGAATTTAATGCGAGTTAAATTCTGTTATTCAATATACAGTAAATACTGATTCCTCCTGATAGCTGGAAGCGAGTACGAATCCACTACTTCCTCTTAATGCATTTACTGCAATATTTTAATGCCTTTTAAGCTGTTGCACATGCACAATTCATGCAGTTTATCACCTAACAACTCATAATACTGATCATCCTATAAGTTCCCAGTCAATTTGGTATGTTTTCTGTGGGTCTGTCAACAGACAGAAACCAATCTACTGACTTTAACGTATGTCACCCCCTCTCTGCCAGAGTAAATTATGATTTTTTTATTTGATCCTTTACGCCTGACAATGTTTCATCTGGCTTATAAATTGGGTAGAACATATCCTTCCTTCTGGGGAGTTCCTATGTTCAGTTTATTTTGAGTGAGTGGCTGACATGTTCGAGCTCCCTCTGACAGACATTTGAGGACCGTGATACGTTGCCCTGGATTAGTGCTAGGAAAGATCATACTTACACACAGTAGATCACACCTGGTGGAAGCACACAGCACAATATACGCACTGACGAGAATCAAAATCCCCCCCGTTAACTGTGTCTAACCACAATGTCTCCATGCCAACCACATTTCCTGACGAGTGTAATAGCTGGCCTTTCACCGTGCCTGTTTTTTTAAGTCTGTCTGGCAGCAGCTCCGTGATGTTTCCTGAACCACAGGGAGCTCAAGTTGGCTGTATATAACTTTCTTTTATTATCAATACCTGTGTTAATCAAAATTTATAGGTATGGACTCTACAGAATTCTGCTGCAGGCTTTACATTGGCCCCTGGTGTTTTCTGATTTTATTGATTTCCTTTAAGATTCTTCATGGCCTGGCTCCATGCTATATGTTTCTCACTTCTGGAGAATCTCGAGTTTGAGATTCTCAAGCAGAGGTTTTTACTTCATTTTACTTGAGTTGTCTTTTTATTTGTTTTCCTGGACTTCGGTTTACCTTGTACTTTACCCATAAGTTATACTATTTGGTTAATTGTTCGTTAACCATGCCAGCGGTGTTGCTCTAGGGATGGCAATGTTGGTCGATCAGTCCACCACTTTGGTAACGCCTGAAATACTGTATGTCACCAACTATTAAATGGATTATCATTAAAAAAATTTACAGACATTGATGCTCTCCAGAGGCCACCAGGATGTCATTGTAGGAAACTAGAGCTCATGGTGGTGCACCTAGGCCAACAAACAAACCTGTAAACTTTGATAACCTTTTTCTGTTGGATCTAATTGTTGGTTATCATGTAATCATTTTGTTCTAAGATTTATTCATTGATTCATATTTTAAATGTCTATTAAAATCCTTCTTGTCTTCCAGAATTCCAGAAAATATCTTCCATAATTATTGCACACCGACAAATCCTACTTGTTATACCTTTAATACCTGTTTTGGCTCAAAAAGCAATAAAAATGTCTCTATAGATGGATTTGAACCTGGTGGTGGTTTGCTTAAGTTACGGCTGACTGAAACCTGACAAAAATGACTAAAATAATATTGAAATATTTAGAGTTTGACCAATCAAAGTAAACTAAAACTATGAGGGTTAATCTGACCAAATGTAAATAAAACAAAACTCAGTTGTCTCAAAACTAGGACACAATCTAAAATACCTACCAAATTTAACCCTTACACTGGTAGATTCCAGGACTCTGATTCACTTTTTTCTCCTATCAATGTGAACCTTGAACCCACCTGAAACTGGCCGGGAGAAGAAATTAAATAAATCAAAGAGAGCCTAAGAAAAGAGGCAGGAGGTATTTTTAAAACAAAATCCTACTCAATTACAATATAATCCATATCTGCCATGTTTTGGAGCCTGGAGCTCCTCAGTGATTACTTTTGCTTCCCTCAGGGCAGACAGTAAAACATGACATATAAGGAAGGGAATCAATCGCCAAAGGCTTCCTCTTAGGTTGTATTTCTGTCTGATAAGGAAGCGGTTGAGTAGGTAGATAACTGAAAAGGCCAAGGACACAAGAAGCAACATATTCTCCTAGAAAATTTAACAAATAAGAATGACCTATTTGATGCAGATTAATTTTTTAAACATGTTCCTCCACTGTGCAAAGCAGACAATAGCACAAATCAGATGGTTAGATTCCAACAAAGAAATACTTTGTTTGGAAAACAACAGTGTTCACAGTGAAGAGTCTAGTTCAGGTAAGGACTGAGTTATCCGAGCTTTTTCACCCTGTTTTGTGTTACAACATGTACTGCATAGTTCAGTCTCAGTGCTCTCATCAACATGGGTTCCAGCTGCAGCAGCCAGCTGTTCTCACTAAACAAGCTCTGATAAACCCACTGTACACTACCTGAACAGTGGGTTTGTCCACCGTACCCAGCGCCCAATGGCAGATAAATGTGCCTTAAAATCAAAACACAATAAAAGAGGTCCAAAAGCTTCATGGAGCTACAGAGTTGGCGATAATTCTCTGTGGGTTTGGCTCTGTGAACACATTATACAGAGTAATTTGATCTAGAGGTGTTTAGTACATGTGCGAATGAATCTCTTCCATTGAATTTTCAAAGTGAATATACTATACTGAATCACCATTGTCACTGACCAAATCAGTAGCTATTAGCAGTGGAGCTCCTCACTGGTAAAAGCTAAAGCTTTGATCCAGTGTAATATTGAAAAAAATTGAATTAAACGTTCTATCATGTATTATTCGAGTAATCCTTAGTACAGAGTAGTAAGTAGTATAGACTTTAACCATGAAATTTTTGGCTCTAGGCTTCTTAAAGACTTGGCAAGTAAACTGTTTCTTGACTCTTTCCTCTTATAAGAAATAACTTAATCAATAACCACTTCGTCAATAACTAATTAAGAATCCAAAGAAACAGTGAAACATGTAAACCACTGGAAGCTGATAGCTTTGCCTTGTGTTGCAGTAGGAACATTACAGAGAATAATGCAAAACAGGTCCTGTGTGTGTTGGTATTCTCACACAGGCAGCTTAATCAGTTTGAACTATGGAGTCAATGCACGACTTCGGACCCTTACATAATAAATCAGGGGACAAGTGCAATATCATCGCTGGGATTTAAGAGGAGGGAGGAAGAGGAGATTCATCATAAAGTGTGGGTCTGAACCACTGTGTGATGCATAATTTCCTGCTCACATTTCCATTTCCCGAGGTGTTAAATAATGCACTAAAAGTATATGGAGAGAGGAGGCAAAATAAATGAAACCATATACTGTATATATGTGTGCGTACCTCTGTGCCCCGCAGCTACAGTGGCTTCTCTCAGCTCCAGAGGAGGTGTGTGTGTGTGTGTGAGAGAGAGTCCGAGGGAACTGTGTGCCTCAGATCACTTGATGTAAAACCTTTTTTCGAAAAATTTAAAAGATTGAGAGATGTTTGAAGGTTTTCAGTGAAATATTATGAAAATAATTAGCCTTCTGCATACGTATGTCTTTTATCATATTTGCAATCTGATGTTTACTTGGAACATAGAGTAACATAATTTTCATTATCCTTGATAAGTGGGTAGAACATTATCCAGGTTTCTGATTGTTCTGATCTGATGAGTTGACCAGTTCTTTAATCTTGCGAGGATTCTGGAGGGTCCATGGGAGTTTGCCCAATAAGTCTGCATGTACTTTTTTTACTCGAGGAAGCCTTATGACCATGCCCCTCATACTGTTTCATGTTGGACTCCAGCAAGGCTGTCCCTTGACACCACTTCTGCTTGTGATTTTCATGGACAGAATCTGTCAAATCCCTGTTCTTTGAAGATATTCAAATCCCAGAGACCATCCAGGATAACATCTCTGCTTTTGCAGATGATGTAGTTCTGTTGGCCTCATTGAGGTGGGATCTCAAGCGAGCACTGGGGCGATTTGCAGCATGTATGCTGGGATGACACTCAGTATCTCCAAGTCTGAAGCCACGGTACTCTCCTAGAAAATACTGAATTGCCACGTTTGGGGTCAGAAATGAGTTACTGCACCAAGTAAAGGAGTAAGTAAAGGAAGGTGTAATTTGAAATCTTATTTACGAGTGAGTGCAAGATGGAGCTTGAGATCAACAGGTGACAGGCCCCAGATTTTACCATTTCAAGCAGGTACCTCGGCCAAACAGTAAGTGTCAATGGTGCAGCAACAAGGACACTATCCCTCACTAGCTTTCCATCTACAACCATGATCAGTTATGTTCGTGAGAACATACATATAACCAAGCTGGAGATCATGTGAGATCACATTTGGGATCAAGCCTCAGTTCATCAAGCCATATAACAATTCAAAAGGGTACGGTGAAAAGATCATCCATAATTTGGAATAACAAAACCTTTGTCAAAACTGAGGCGGCCTTTCAGTTCGCTTTGTATTTGAAAACATGGCCTGGAAACAGTACCTCTACTTGGTTTTTGCTTGCGTGTAAAAAAAAAGTTCTTCACAGCCTAACTTTTCTGGTTTGAAGTGTAAAGACGGCACCCCGTGTCTTTTGGCATTCTCCAACCAACTGTACTGTTTGAATTTCCCCTGATCCCCATGAGCTTGATGAGTTGGACACAGTAGATCATCTGAGATTTAACACAATGCATTGTAAAAGACTGTAAGCTCTTTAAATCCTCAAACACGGTAAACAAGAGCAGTTCTCAGGAGAAACATTATTCTCATCCTGAGCCACAGTAAACAGTATATGGGAACAAATTAATAAAAACTCATTAATAAGGTGCCTTAAAGGAAATCACACATTGACGCTTTGCACATAAAACCTCAACATGATGTACTGCAGTCCATAAAAGTACTGAAATTTGAGTCTCAGATACATGTATTAAAAACAATGCCTATTTGGATGAATACACCACTAGCATCATCCTTCTGATGAATTTTTTAAAAGTTCAATTAGCTTCAAATTACAGTGGATCCATTATGGCATCCTAAGCTTGTCTTTCCAAGGTGGTGGATGAATTCCCAGATGTCTTGGCACAGCACCAAAGACTGAAGCTGCTAATTTATTCCTCCAACAAAATATTCCACTGCCCTTGTGAACTTTATCACACACTCCCAATCTCCCAGTGCTCAGCTAGGAAGATCTGAAGCTGCTTTTCTGCAGTACAGACATTACAAAAAAGGCTGAAGAAGGTTATTCTGAAATGGATGATTTGAGGGGGTTTTGAAAAGTTTATTTTAAACCTCTCCTGTCCTACTACTGGTGAATGATGAGTTTACAAATTAAGAGGAAAACCACACCAATGCACAGCGGAAACAGTTTTGCTAACAGATCTGCTGTATACTACACCATGTTTTGTCATGTTTTTCACAATGTCTCCACAAATCAGAATCAGAAAGTAGGTTTTCACATACAAGGAATTTGCCTTGGTGTTTTGGTGCATAACAGTAAACATAGTAAAAGAATAAAAAAAGAATTCAAGTAAAAAGCAAGTACTGCAACAGTCAAGAAATGTAAATATAACAGAAAAATTGTGGCCTTGTTGATGAGGCCAGCTGCCGATGGGTAGAAACTGTTCTTGTGGCTCAAACAGGTTGTGTCTGGGTTGGGAGGGATCGGCCACAATATTTCCTGTACGCCTCAGGGTCCTGGAGGTGTACAGGTCCTGGAGAGATGGCAGATTGCAGCCGATCACCTTCTCTGCGAAGCGGATGATACGCTGCAGTCTGCCCTTGTCCTTGGAGGAGGTGAGGATGGACTCAACGATGGCAGTGTAGAAGTGCGCCATCATTGTCTTTGGCAGGCTGAACTTCTTCAGCTGCCGCAGGAAGTACATCCTCTGTGTGATGGAATTTCTGTGGAGCTGGTTAACTCGAACGTGAAGAAGATTCAGGAGACCAGGATGTCTTACGCAGAAGCATTTAATGAAGTACAGTCTTGATCAAGGAGAATGGAGATTNCCTGCAGTAACTGTTGTTCTGTCTATTGTATGTGGATGTGTTTGTTAACCTGACCTTGGGCAGTGTCAGGATGCTTCCTTCTTATCAGCCCAGGTGCCTTGCCTCCCTCACAGCTGATGTTCAGCTCCCACTTGAGGTCCTGGGTGATGGTCCCCAGGAAGCGGAGGGTGACAAGTGGGGAGTCGCACAGGATGATGGGGGCGGGTGGGACAGCGTTCTTCCTGCAATCCACAACCATGTCCACAGTCTTTAGAGTGTTGAGCTCGAAGTTGTTTTGTCCACACCAGGTCACCAGATGTTGATGATGATATTTATACAGAGTGGATATTAATACAAGGTTTTGTAGGTTACAATGTACCAAACACTATTGTCCTTATGCTGTAAACTGCATACATTTGGACTTAAAAGGAATTTGGTTAACCTCCTCCAGGATATCATCGACCAGTTTACACAGGATGACATTCTGTAGGGCAACAAACAACACTGTGTGAAAACTTGCTGGCTGTAGGCTGTAAGGACATGGTGGTGATGGAAGCCAAATGTGATACTTGTTTTAGGTCAACAGTCTGCAATTGTGCCTGAACTGCAATCCCACAAGAACACAAATTCCTGTACCAAAACCGGAACAGAGGAAAAACGTCACAATTGGATGGGATATTGAATGGAGAAATGTGCCCATTAAAGACTGTAAACTCTGCAGAAAGCTGAAGTAGAGAGCACTTAAGATTGAGATGAACTTCTGACCAGTAGATCTGCTTTGAAACTTGATAAAAGGGCAAATATACTGTTAAATAATTCAGCCAACAATAAAATGCCCAAGCTATAAACATCTGAAAAATCACCATGTGTGACCCTGGATGAAGCAGGGTGCTTGACTATCTGTCTTGACAAACTGCACATTTCCTTTGTCTTTTCATAAAGCCTTTCCTTCATGCTCATTGCTTCTGCAAGTTTTCACCAGTTTTCAGTTTTTACCAACAATTGTAGTAGGAGAGCACTCGCAGTGCATGCACAGATCAAATGTAAGAGCTGTTCTGTGGAGCTCAATCCTGTTCAGATAATCGAATCCCTGTTGTTTGCTCATTTTTGAAATATCATTTCTTACTAACAGAAAAAAGTCTATGAATTATGCATAAGCTTAAAAGTGAGATAAGGCGGCGCGTTGAGAGGAGGAAGGGAAAGAGTCGTAGGAGGGTAAGATATTTATTGCCCTCCAGAGTTATTGGCACCCTTGGTGAAGATGAGCCAAAAAGCTGTAAAAGTAATGAGCTAATCTTTACCAAGGCCACCAATAATTCTGGAGGGCACAGTAAAACCACAGTAACATGCTGAATTGAAGCTGTGCTGTCATGGATATTATTCATTTGTTCAGTAGGAATCGTTTTCAGCCCTGGTAGGCACGCAAGAGAAAGAGGGAGAGAGGAGGGGTGAGAAAATGTATGTGTGTGACTAGAGGAGTGAAAGACTGAAAAGAGAGAGAACACATGTGTGTTTTCATTATTAACATTGTTTTAACCACTGTAGCTTGCTTTGGTAACACGTCAAATGTCAGGCAAGTAAAAGCCGCTGAACTGAACTGAATCGATAAACAGAATAAGAGAGGGGAAAGAGCAAGCAATGAATGAAGTATAAAGGGCTGTTTTGCTGAGGGCAGCTCCAGCTGTTCTCTGAGCTTTGAGATGTTGCAGAGCCTCAAGCAGTGATCACGCTGCAAGTGAAGGCCGAGTGCACAGTTTTTTGTGGGTTTAGAGCCGTTAACAGCATGCCTCATAGGTACTGGAAGTGTTGTGGTCCAAAATGTGAGAGAGAAGTTTAAAGCTGCACTGATCAACATTCTCATATAAAGTGGGAGAAGCCCCTGGTTCCGGATGTATTTTTCCCTACTTTAAGTTCACATTTCAAGGTTTTCTTTTGATGATTTTAATGATTCAATCCTCAGTGTTCCTCAACATAAAACCACTGGTCGCCCAAACCACCTCAACTGGCTCCTCAAAAGGAGCCATGGCAAGTTTCAAATGTTTGAGCCTCTCGCCAGCCTCTTTTTAATACTGCATGTAGGTTTGAATGGAGGCTCTGAAAAGTTTGTAGCTTGCTCCTTTGTGGAGGACGGCCGCTGCAGTCAGCTTGGATTTACAACAGTTATGTTGTGACCTACAGGTCAAGTCAGAACATATCAAAATGTCCGCTGGTGTGAGTATTTGATATTCAAAAACAAGACAAAGTATCTACAGCCATGCTACCATAGGAGGGGTCAGAGGGTCACCAAAGTTATAGGAATATTTCAGTCAAGACCAAAGTGGTGGACCAACTGACCGACAGACTGACACTGTTGCTCGCATGGCTGAAAAGAAAAGGGAGCATTCCTTTAAAGTGCAGTATACACCTACCAACAAACTGATTAGCTACTAATGCAACAGTTTAACACAGGGTGCTAATGTGCTCTCAGTTGGGTAACACATCACTTTGCTAATGTGTTGTACATACTAGCTATTCCTCTTTTAAGGTTATTTCTACGTGGTGGTCTGATAAGCTCCAGTTTACAATCATGTTGGTTTAACCAGGACCCAACTCATGTCCTCTCGTCTCCTCTCATCATCATCCCCCCCCAGTCTTTTCATCCTCACCCTTTCCTCACTTCTACACCATCTCTCTCCTCTCTGTCTGTTCCTTCCCTCCTTTCATTAGCTGAACAGGAAATGGGCCCTCTACTCCTCAGGGAAAGCTATTAAAATAATAATAATAATATGCCTTCACTCACCTCTTTTCTCTCTCTTTAGATGTCTCCCTCCCCCCAGCACTTTCTCTTTCTCTCTCTTACAGGTGATAAATGATTAGTTAGGGGATGATGATGTTGGTAATGACAATGTTAACAGTGACCTTATTAAGGAGATGCAGAGCTTCAACATTTATTTGTACTATTACATATGCTAATGGAGCTGTGTTCCTCAGGGGAAACAGCTCTGTCTCCAAAATAAAGAGAAATTATAATAACCGCCACTTTGTTTGCAAGAGACCAAACAAAGAAAAGGACTAATTTCTGCGAGGCATTTGAGTGTATCACTGAAAAACCGCCATGTGACAATTTGTAATGATAGGCCTTTTTTAAAGAGTAATTACAAAAAGTGCATGGTGGGAGCACACTGCAGTAGCCTTGACTCTGCTGCAGTGGATACAGATGGCATGCCTGCATATGTAAACAGCACCTTGTACCCTGTGGGCCCATAAACACATAAACACGGCTCCACTAAGAAACACAAAAGGTAATGAGTTAGCAGACACCGTGTGCGAACCAGCCACAGACAAATCAAGGAGGAGGTAATGATGCTGAACGCTCAGCCTGTGTCCCCTCCCTACAATAATTAATCAAGTCATGTAGATGTGAATATAAACATGACACAGGGGCACATGCACACACAGGTGTGTGCACAGGGGGTGGAAGTTGACCACCCCTGCCCTTTTCGAGCGCAGGAGTGTCCTTTTTTGAAACTTTATTTCATCAGGGTATGTCTGCACAACCCTGTTGACAGACAGAATGTTGATGACGTTCCTGGATGATGTTCAATGCCAGCATTTTAAAAATAATTTCTTAGTACAATATGCGAACATGGCAACTACAGTATTATTAAGCTTAGGGGAAAATGGTGGTTTTGGCAAATAAGCTATAGTACAGGTATGGTAAAGGTTAGACATCTACAAAACTTCCTTTAAGGTCAGGGCTCTGCGCAGATCAGTCAAGTTCTTCCAAACCAAATTGGGAAAACCATTTCTTTATGGACTTGGCTTTGCGCATGGGGGTATTGTCATGTTGAAACCGGAAAAGCCCAAACAAAAACTGTTGACACAGGATTAGAAGCACACAAATGTCTAAAATATCATCGTATGCTGTAGTATTAGCATGAAAAAAAAGCTGTGGACTAAAAGCATGGACGAGCATGTCCTCATACGTGTGAAAATTCAATGAATAAATTGTGAACGGGGTGAAATGCCAAAAAAGTGCTAATGATAAATAACAGAACTTCTCTTGAAAGAGATACAGCTGAATAGTTGATCTGACCTTTTGAATGTTTGCAGAAATAAGTCTCTCTCTCTCTCTCTCTCTCTCTCTCTCTCCCACACGCACAGCCCACTATTACCTCCCCGACCTCTTTCTCCTTCCACCCCCCTCCTCCTCCTCCTCTCACCTTCCTTCACCTAACTAATCATTAGCTGTGGCCAGCCAGACTCAAACAAGGCAAGTTTCATTAAGATTGGCGCACACTCCCTCTCCCTCCTTCCCCCCGAAGCCACCTCACCCCACTCTGTCTCCCCCTTCGTCTTCGTCTCACCTAACTAAGCCTCATCATTAGCTGCAGCCTGCCAGACATCAGACAGAACCGGCTTCGTTAAGACTGGAGATTGGCATTTGCTGTCCACGGGGCATCTCTCCTTTTCTATTTCTCTGTCTCGTTCTATTTGATTTTTTGAACTACAGGCAGCTAAACCTCAGCTCACAGTATCCACTGATGAATGGATTCTGCCCAGAACATGGCAGCATACAGATGTAGCCATTATAATCACAGTTTTCACTGCTTTGCTTACTTACTGAACTGTTGCTGCATCATGGCTCCAAAAGACACTGTTAAACAACAGTCAGGTTTCACTTTTTTAGCTGTCATAGGTTGAAGAATAATGAGTAGATGAAATAAGCTTAAAGAAGTTGGGGTTCCTCTATGTTGCACTCATTATTTACACACAATTATCCTGCCGCCATTTCACATATCGAAACAATTCAACTTTTCATGAAACCAGACAATTTCAACTTTGCAGTTATATAGCAAAATCTTTTTTGAAGTGTGCTGTCCTATTAAATCCTGCAGTCAATGTAATATTTTAAATAATTTCATATGGCAAGGTGTTGCTCGGGGATAGGATTTCTATGTATCAATATGGTGCCATATTGATACATATGTATACATATTTAATGATGTCACAGCCGCCATGGGTACACAACAATAAGCTAAGATGCTAAGCTACTTCCGTCTGGAGTGGCAGAACCACTAGCAGAATTATGCATTTTTACTAACAATTTATTAAAGGTTTAGTTAGCTAGCGGACCGTGAGGAGATATTCGCAGGATTTGACAAAAAGTGTATTGGATTAGAATTCCAGACTGCACCTTTTAATGGGGATTTTAATTTAGTTTTTTCTCCTAGCCAATAAATGTAATTTTCAATCGACACAGAAGCTGAAGTAGCTGTCTATAGGAGCAGTTAACTTAAAGAGGTTCTAATTGATATTGTCATAATAAAAATGGGTCAAATAACAATGTGATAATGTGACAGGGGTCCCTTGTAGTGATGAACCTACAGAAAATGATCACCCGAATCTGCAGCTCCCCTCGGCTTTATGGATAGTTAGTTTCAGCTCATTGTTTGGCTGTACTGTTTTTTTTTTACTGCTATTTTTAATGGATGTATCTATGAAGTCCACTAGCCATACAGGACTGCACAACTGTTTGTTGAACCCGGGGGACCCTGGCCAACGAGCACAACACCAGACCAATTTTAATCATTGAACAAATCTAAGATGTTGGCGGTGATTCAGAGGTCTGGAACTGGATTGGACATAAACAAAACTAACTAAAACAAAAATTAACTGCAGATGATTTAAATGAGCTAATTTCTGTACTGACTACACGTAGCTCTTGTTCCTTGAAAGTGCTTACTGTAAGTCACTTTGGACAAAAGCTTTTGCCACATGAATGCAATGTGATGTTACTGCAACCAACATGTGCAATTCTTACTACTGGATAGATGATCAATGTGGGATAAATCTGTAAAAGGGGGAGGATTCTACAGTGGCTACTGCCGTACAGGTGATTTGCTGTGTTTCTCTCTGATCTGCTTCCATGTCTCTTCTTTCTCTCTGATCTTTCCCTCGGTCTTTGGGCTTGTTATTACATCTTCCTTCTCTCTGAACTTGGTTTCATCTTGCTGGTTTTCTGTCTCTGTCCATCCCTGCCTTCCAACAAATTGTTTCCCATCTCCTCATCACTGCCTCTTCCA
Source organism: Oplegnathus fasciatus (assembly GCA_003416845.1). NCBI lineage: Eukaryota > Metazoa > Chordata > Actinopteri > Centrarchiformes > Oplegnathidae > Oplegnathus > Oplegnathus fasciatus. Next base: position 43,779 of record NTHP01000293.1, on the reverse strand, counting down.
ATGTTTTCCCCTCCCCCACCTCTTCTTGCCTCCATCTCTGTCAAGCAGATGGTGAGGGTGCTTGTGGTTATAAGACTGTTCGAAGTAGCTTTAGTCTGCTGACAGTGGCTTTCGAGCAAAAAGAGAAAAAAAAACTTTAATAAAACTGTCCCGAAAGCTGTAATGCACAACTTTCTAAATAACAATAAATAAGTAGGACATTGCATTATTAAGTTGTGTCATTCTGCAACCGTGTGTTTGTGCTTATACATCTACTTGCCTGAATTTGGTTTTCAATGATGCACAGCACATTTTGGGATGTTTACAAAAATACAGTACAAAACACTATACAATACACTCATGACTGTTCAACAGGAATATCGACAATTCCTGCCAAGTTGTGTGTTTACTTTTATTGTGAAATTCCAGCCTAAAACAATGACTAAACTTGTTTATTAAATGCAGTTTAGCTGCATTTGCAGTGTCCTTCTTTAGGACCTGTTGGGAACTTCAGAGATGCTGTTACCTCAGCCTCAGACCTGAGGTAGTTTGAATATAGAGACCTCATCAAGATGAATTACAAGTGCTGGAGAGGGAACATGATCAGCTGAGGAGGGCAGAAGGAGCAATTAGGCTTCAAGGAAAAGTAATATGCTGTAGCCACTACTAGGTTTATTAAGAGATTATTACAGTCCTGGTCATGTGTAGCTTCAAAATAAACTCCTTGGCGTCCATACTATCTAGTAAATTAAATACAATATGTACACATTGAAGATGTACAGTATACATGCATACCCCCAAATACTCACACACAAATTAATCACAGTGTACCGCCAAGAATAATAAGCAAGAGCCAATGTCATGGAAGGTTTCCACACTCACACTTTTTAATCTCAGTGAGGTCTGACATGCAAAAATATAGTTGTTATTAACTTGCAACAAGGAAAAGAAATTTAATATTTAGCCTTTTGCTCACACACACAAAAAAAACCCACACTGTTGTACTTTTACTCAGTCAGAATGATGGTTGTGTGTTCTTCATGGTCATCATTTGAGGGAGGAAACTACAAGTTAAAAGCAAGCAAGAAGATACACTATAAGCACATCTGGACGTTGTAAAAAGAATAAGGTTAATTTGGTCAATTCTGGGATTTAAACAGTTGCTGTTCATCAGGCGACTCTAAAATCTCAGATGTCCTCAACTCAACAGTACGAAGGATTTTGAATCAGTCCCTCCTTCCAACTGCATTCCCTCACAATGATAATGTAACTTGTGTTTATTCTAATGGAAAATGCACCTCAAGCACGTTCAGCCCAGTATCCCTAGGAATTATATCTGTTTTGGACGATTCCACACGTCACGTTTTAAGTCCAAAGCCAACGTTCAGTGCCAATGCTGGAAGAAGTGTACCCCTTAGAGTTGGAAAAGTAGGGTGTGGAGGTCGAGGTGGTGGATGGGTATGTAGTTTGTCAGACCTCCCATCACAGACCTGCAATTAAAGTTCACCATTTTATCAACCAAAACCACAACTCTTCCAGGACCGAGTGTGATTATGACAAATAAACTAGTTACTGTAGGGCTAGGCTACTAACTCAATCTCTATGTAACCTTAACTTAGTGTCCATGTGCAGATCGGGTTGAGCAAGTTTCAAGTCTCTGCAAGTTTATTTTCGATGCTTAAGTGAATTGGGAGAAAGGAGATGATTTTAACAACTTTTGGATGGTCAACAGTAGAGTATATATTATTGTAGATAACAGATTAAAATGGTGTGATGGCTTGAATTACTGACACTATTTTACCAACCACATCATCTTTCGTGGATGCTGTATAATGTTTTAGTATAAATTCCCAAAGTAACAGTCCAACACTGGTTGCAGTTTGAGCCAAAAAACTCACGACCCACTTATTTGCTTTTTCAGTGTCTTCTGTCTTCTACAGATGCAGCTTGCTCAGTCGTCATTATGATAACACAAATTCACCTGTTATGTTCAATGCTTAAGTCACATGATGAGAAGTGAACAAACTATAAAGACAGTGAAATGCAGTTGAAAGCCCTGGAAAAATGCTTGTGATTGTTTAGTTTTTTTCTTTCTTGTCAAACTACTGTCACATTACATGGTAGTGGTGTTTTTTGTTTTTTTCCACAGAGGTAAAGAATTTCTTAAAAGTGTCAATCCCAAAACACAACTTTATGGAAAAAAAAACATCCCTTTGTTTTAAAAATAAAATAATGAGTTAACTGTCACCCAAACGTGACATGGCTTATAATTTAAAAAAATGCAAATTATTATGAAATTATTATTATTATTAAAATTTAACCAACATAAGACAGAAACTGACAATGATCAAATTACTAAAATGTGTCTCAATATAAAACATATTTTAGCCACAATTAAGAATGAGATAAAATCAAAAGAGGCTGTCAGAATTAGCAGGACAAGAGGAAGGACTTGTTCATCAGATATTGTTCAAGTAGAGAGCAGGCTGGGAGGGGGGGTGACAGACTGTGTGGGTTTTTGTTTACACAATTAAACCCTGACAGGGAGTGTGCGAGGAAAAGGCCGGTCGATTTAGCACAAAGTGTCTAATTTGCTGCAGGGTGAAAATAAGCAGCTTAAAAGCATATGAAGTTGCACTCTGTCGGATGGTTCTGTGTTATTTGTCGGCAGGCTGTAATTACTCTGTCTGGACTCGCACCGTGCATTCAGAGATGAAAAAGGAAGAGAGAGAAGTGAAGGCAGAGATCAGATGGAGTCAAAGGACGAATGGAGCTAGATGCTAGAAATATTATGTCCCACATCGTTATTTACAACGAGGCCTGAAACAGTGCCGCGTTTGTGAGTGAGGTGGACCTTTTGTCCTCGTTATTATTAAAATATGGTTATCAGGATGAAAACAGCGACATGCAAAGGGCTCAAATAAATATGAACAAATTAGAAGTAATTGAAGAAGAAACTAAAAAACTTGGAATATTAGGGCTTAACTGTTCAGGGCTTAATACTTTTCTTACATTACTAAGACACAAGGCATTAGACAGTTATCTGCTGATGAATTATTAATCCTGTGTATTTTGAACAAAAATTCTCTAGTCTCTATTTCATTGTCAGTGACTTTAAAATTAAAAAATCCAAACCCCAGTGGTCACATTTGAAGGCAAATGTCTATGTTGTCAGACTATTCCTGGAAGGCGTGAAAACATTTTACTCTCACCTCTCAGGAGACTCTGAATTACTAATCTTTGGTGTTTATTAAGAGATAATAAATGACATGGTTTCCATATATGTGATATATACTGTGCTGAGAAGTATGGATGAGGCGCTGCTATACAGGTTCTTGTAAGTTGACTTGACTCTCAACTGTTTATTTCCTCTACTAGGTGTATTAGTACTGTACTGTCAGTTTTATTTTCATACTTCTGGTCCATGGTTCTATTAGTTATGATGGCATTGTACTCAACACCTTACTTTGGTGCTCACCAAAGTAATTGCTGAGATCTTGGACTGCAACAAAATCATAAAAACAAAGTCTGATGGAGGAAGAAACTAGAGCAATCAGACGATTAGACAAGTTGTAAGCAAGCCAGAAGGTCAGTTAACTTTGTTTGGAAGAGAAAACAAAGTCAAACTGTAAAATGAACACCCAAACTGTCAGACCTGAGCACAGTTTTCCTGTGCTGTGAGGGATTATTGGCCACATTACAGGTGAGCTTTAGGTTTAACCTCCAAGTGTTGTAAAGTGTTTAGATAATCAGCCTATGCTTTCGGCTTCTTTACAGCTTGTATGATCATCTGACAGCTCATGTTGCCCCACTAGACCTATTTTTAGCGATGTCAGTGCACTCTGTGACCTCAGCAATTGCCTTGGTGAGTACAGTGTAATAATGATAAAGCTCATGTTGTAATAAACCATATTTTTCCTTTAATTTTGCTTGCAGGACAGTAAATATTTAAATGGAAATTTGGCCAGTCAACGTTGGTTTCTTTCAAATCTTAACCAAGTAGTTTTAGTTGCTTAAACCCAACCAGACCTTAGGTGGCAGATCAGAAAGCCCTCATTCACTTACTTACATATTTTGTCATTTTAGGTATGTGAACTGTTTGGGAAATCATAATGGTGAGGTTAGTATGTAAGGACACCTTGACATCTATTCTCCCTCTTAAACCACGGTCACTTATCACACAAAATCCTAATTTCCACCTTGACGAAGGCAAAATGGCCAAAATCATTTGGTGAATAAAGCATGGTGTACTGGAGTTGTGAGTTGTTTGCCATATTTTTATCATATTTATTTCATTTATTTTTATCATGCAAAAACAATTTTAATGATCACCTGGCAACACAAAGTATTTTCCATAACCAAGCTATAAAGCATCCTTGTTAGATCAAGTCAGGTTCTATGGACACAGACAGTCCAAGGGTTACATTGCTGTAATACAGTTACTGTATGTGCCATTTGTTTCTNNGAAAGACAGATGTGATGTTTATTGTCTGGCACTTTAAAGGTTGCATAAAGGGGAAAAACTTTAGTAGCTGGGGAAGGAGGGTAGATGCTCAGTGGAAGGAACCAGGGTGCTGGATGTGATGAGAACAGGAGGTGAATGGAGTGGAGGAAGGTCGCGTTGACTTCGCACTGAAATGACAGCTGACAGCAGCAGAGAGATGAACAGTTTTAAAGTTCGACAGCAACAATATGATTAGCTCAGGGAGATTGTGGCAAAATCTGGCTGGTTTAACTTAAAGAGTGAACTCCCATAGTCAGCTGATTGAGTTGAAAGCAGGAGGGAGAGAGCGAGAGAGAGAGAGAGAAAATGTGAATGAATGAGGAGCATAAGGATAGTCTTCCTGATTAGACTTCCGCTAAGCTTCATTAGAATGACACAATTCTGTGCACTAGGTTCATTTATCATTATTCTGTCCTCCTGGCATCTCTTTCCTTCCCCCTGTATAAATCATCACATTGTTCAGAGTTTTGTTTTTTTTTTTCCAAAATGTGATTCTTAGTTTCATCATCTTCCTCCTCTCCTTTTCCAATCCTCCCCAACCAAGTTGACTTCCTGCTCTGGACGCCCTGACATTCTCCTCCAAAAGAAGTGATGATTACTTTCCCTTTGTTGCAATTGTCCTGCATCTCTTTTAAGGTCTTTTAAAGCACTAATAACCCAGGTTCTTTATCTCCATGTGTTATCATTAATTTGCTGTCAGCTGCTATTGTAGCAGTTTATTAGAAAGAGGCTTGTCATGCTTTGTGTTTGTGCCATTTGAGGAGCGGTGATGTGACCTACAACATGCGGATTTCTTGTGATATAATGGATTTCTATTCGCTGGGCTATGAACACGGGGTGCCTTGGCAAGGATGCCAGGCTGCCATTGGTTTTATACATTTTAGAGGATGAATCCGGGGAGCTATTTAGTAAGATAGCTCATACAAATAATTGAGGAGTGTCTTTAATTACAATAAAAAATTGCAGAGTAACCTTATAGTACACTCACACCATTCAGTGTGCAAAAGAGAATTGGAAACACACAAACAGAAATCTGATGTCACACTTCCCAAGCATTAGCATAGTATTAATATAAAAATAATAAGTAAACCATTGTCAAAACTAAACGGACATCCACAAATCAACATTATCTAAAAACTTTCATTCAGTACCGGTGGTCCTATAAGAGAAATACACAATTCTTAAAAAATGACAAATATTCATCATCAAAGTAAGTACGTATAGGGGATGATCAGTGTTAATGTAAAAATGCATCTTTTCCGTATCTTCCATTTTTTTCGAGAAAAATTGCGGCTTAGTGTGGACAGTCACAGACACAGTTCCGAGAGTGGACACATGCCGACTTGGTATTTTAGCATTGGATGGGGAAACAGAGCTTTTGCCATATAATGATATAAGCCTGCCGAGTCACAGTCAGGTGCTATATGGCCGTAAAGTGAAGAACATAACCTTTTGTCAACTCTTACTTTGTCAGTGATAGCTGATCACACAGCACAGCTGTTGTCATTCACCTGTGTTTATGTTTATTTTGTCAAATGGTGATGTAATCATAAAACAAAGATTTTTAGCAGGACTGCAGCACAGCAGTTGCAGCTGTATTAAAACACAGTATAGGTGATCACAGAGAGCCGGTGGGGACAGAATGGAGGTTTAGCCGGTGGAGACTCGTTAGACTAACTGGACTGAATGCCCCACTCCTTACCACATGTTGGCTGTAAACTGAGGTTTTGTAGTTTGTCACCTAAAAAGAGAGCAGCGAAAAAGAGAACAAAGATCTTTACAAAATTATCTGGAAACACTAGTGTGTATGCATGTTTGCTTACACACGTAAACAGTGTTTACTAAGCTAAAAATTAGCTTGGTGCACTGAAGCCTCCATTGTCAGCTCAGTCACTTCAAGCTGTTGGTTGTAGTTTCTGGGAAGGAACCCACAGTAATGGCAGTGAATAAAATTCTTTAACAGATTTGCAACTTCTCTTATCTCTGGACCTGACAAATAAAATAAGAAGCAGTCTGTGACCTTGCTGAACCTCTTTTTTTTTGTTCAGAGGGTTTTCAGTCCACAGGAGGCCTTTCTTTAAAGTGATTTTGCATAATTCTCTGCTTCGGCTTTTATCTTAACTCTCGGCAGAAAGTATGTGCTGTTCTGAGCTTCTAATGTTTTTCAGAGCTTAACATGTTTACCTAAGCGCTACACATTGAATATTTGTTCAGCTTTAACGGAGTGCCACACTTCAAATGGATTTCAAATGGCTATACAAAAACAGTGGTTGTTTTTCAGTGCAGCCAGCTCACACAACAGGTCTGGTGGGCAAAAAGGATGGATGAACGACTAAACATACAGATTAGGCATTCAAGCATTTTCCTGTCACTGGATGGGGGGATCTGCATTGTTTTCTCGTCCAAATCCTTATGTTTCTTGCTCCCAGCATGATATCCTCCTGCATCTTTCCCTCTAAAACTTGACTAAACTATCTGCAGGTGGCACTTTGATCCATTTTATGTACATTAGTTTCACGACTAACTGAAAAATGCTTACCAACGCCTGTGCAAGTCACTCTTGTGTATGAAGTCTCATCATTATGGCTTTACTGATTTTCATCAAAAAGTGCCTTTTTTTGAGATGTTTCAGTCTGGACCAGACATTCATGATGGACAGATGATGTATCCTAATGCCTTTAGCGGTGCCCTGACTTTTCCTCAAGCACCACCAAGAGGTTGACGTTTTGGTTTAGACTGAAGTGTCTCAACACCTATTAGATGGATTGCCATGAAATTTGCAACATTCGTGCCCTCCTCAGAATTAACTGTTACTTAACTTAAGAGCCATTATCAGGTCAACTTTCCAACTTTCCATATGTCCAATACTCTGCTTCATGAGTAAATACCCACAAAACTAATGAGAACCCTACCAGCCTCAGCTCTACCTTCTGTTTGGTGCAAATTAGTAGGGCTGTACCCAATTCAGAATTTTGTCCGTCGAATCGGATTTGGCTTTTTTTTTGTTCATATAGACTACCTGACAATCAGAAAATCAATTGACATGCGTTTCAGTGATGATTTCGACCACATTAGCATAGTCATGGGAACATATTTTTGAACATTTAAAAATCAATAAAAGACTGCTGCATATGATGCAAGATTTGAATTGCGGCCTATTTGAATTGCCGGGCTGTTGTATGGATTTGTCAGAATAATGAGACAGGCAGCACACATGTATTTCTGTTTAAATCAAGCTCCTTTTTGCACTTTAAACATTAAAAACATGTAAACGAATAAACAAATGAAACAATTTGGCCTATATTAATCGCAAGAACGATGACCTTTAGTTCCCTACGCCTCACTCCCCACCGCTAGGAGACTGCTTCGCCAGGAGGAGAGCGGGGGCAGCTCCAGAGACAGACCTTTAGTTAGCCGCTATAGCAACTCGAATTCAGCCCCAGCGCCAGGGGTGTGGTCCCAGACTCCCCGCTGGATCAACAAACTTTCTGTTGCTGCTTTTACACAGGTTAGACCCACCAGCCCGCTGTGAAAATTTTAATTCGGACTTTATCTACCTGGGCGGGTCTTAATCTATCTGGGCAGGCTGCCCAAGTAGAGCCTATGTATGAGAAAAGCTGCTTTTAACTGTTTTATCCTGTTATTGTAATGCACACTGAACCCCGACTGCTCAACTTGAAGAATCTCAGTAGACACAAAAGACACAAAACCTCCAGCATGTATGTAGTCTTGTTAGTGACTAGTGAAGTGTTACATCTGTTTAAACTGAGCTTTATCTGTATTTTATGTTCTTACACATCAAAAGTTATTTTATCGCAAGGAACAGTTTTCACAATATTAATTCCAATAAATACCAATAAAACCCCGTTTTTGGAAGAAAAAAAAAACATGCCTGAGAAAGTTTATTTATTTCTCTCTTTTTGCTAGCTACAGTCTTTCTGCTGGTGAGCCAAAGTGCAAAATCAATCCCGCAGGCTTGCGAGGAATCACACAGTGGCTCTATCATCACCTGTTGTCACATTGTCCTCATCACTCAGCAGCAGAGCGGTCTGTCCTCTGCGTTCTGAGCTGCTCAGTTTGTTTCATTCAGCTCCACTACAGGGAGGAGCTCCCACTGCACCGAGAGCTGAGGACCATTATGTAGTTTGGCACCGCAGAGCTTGTCACACCAGTCAGAGCCCACAATGGTGCAGATGGGTTAATTGGTTCTTGGCCCTACAGAGCACCTTCAGGCTCGAGTGCATCAAAAAAAAAGATACTGGATGCAGCAAGGTTTTCTCTCTCCCTCTCTCTCTCGCAAACACACAAACAAAACACACAAACACCACACAAGAGTCACTTTTTTTAAAACAAACTTTAGCTATTCTTTATATAAAACATACAATTTATCAATCAGATCAACTTTTGACATTTTTTGTCAATGGATCAGTTTTATTGCAGGGAGTAATGGAACAGCAGTGGGCAGCCACAATGAGCTGGTAGATGAAGAGTAGCAGGTGACAGAAAGCACACCTCCAAGCAGCAAGGTAACCAACTTTACTGTGCCCGGCTGTTGTATGGAAAACTACTTGTGCAGCACAGAATCAGATCACGTTTGCTTTTGTCTGACAACATGAGTTTGTTTGGCTGCACTGTAAACAGGGACACCAGTTGCTCTTCTATTGTATATCCGACAAAGTACTGTAGTTGCTCAAGGAGTGTTTGCTGTAGTATTAAACTGCACTTGTGTTACCTACAGTAACCACAGTTGTCACCAAATCAACTAGGACTGAAATCTTAAAGACTACATTTTAAAAAGTAGTCCTATTAAGTTGAGTTCAGTTACTTGCAGTTCAGTCCAGTACCAGAACAGTAAACCACAATGTCCAACAAAATTCTGGATCCAGACTTCTTCCACCCACAGTGATGATTTGTCCAGAGATTTAAATAGGTCTGGTGCTGTGCCCATTTTAAGGTTTTGAAGTGGGATTAGGAATTGAGACGCTGTCTTTTTACATAGCTAGCTAACTATCTAGAAATATCCATAAAAAATAGCGACAAGAAAAGGTTTTTGTAATATGACTTACAGAGATAACGCTCACTGTAAATCGTCATATTTCTTAAATTGACATGAAATTAAGTCTGTGGAGGGCTAAGGAAATCCACAATCCCTTAGCCGACATACCCAATACCTAAAATATTGCTGTATCAATAAAATAGTCCTTTACCAGGGTGTTACATAAACATCCATTCTTTTATCACCCTCTAGTACTTTAAATGAAAAGCTGGCAGCATTACAGCAGCAAAATGTGTAATAAGTCACAGTCGTGTTTCACATCCAGCTAATGAACTTGATTCAAAAAGTGTAGATAATCGACTAACTTCTCCCTTCCCTCTCTTCCTCTTACTGGCTGAGGCTGCATCTGAACATGGACAGTTTATAAAGTTACTTCCCTGGTATAGCAGGAGAGGTCGTCCCTGCCTCACATCAAGCTAACGAGCTTGATTCAAAGTCTAGACAGCAGATAGACTGCAGGCTGGACATGGGAATTGGAAACCAAAATGTTTCAAGCTAGTTTTCTATTTCTCCATTCATTTTTCCACTGGATTAAGCCTGTGCTGTGTAAAGACAAAAATGAATGGAAAATAACTGAAAGAAGAAGAGCAAAAGCCAGGGACAACATTAACATGAACTTATTCCAAAGTTTAGTTCAGATAATTCTAAGGTCTGAAATAAATGTTTACTGACATCTGTCAGATAAATTGCTTCCCTCTCCTTTTTTTAGCCCTATATTCTTTTAGAAAATACTGCTTTATAAATGCTCAATTGTGGTGCAGTCAGAGAAAAGTAACTGGAATTAATTAAAATGAACAAAAAGAAAAAATGAGAAAGAAGCTGGAAACAAAAAGAAAATGACCTACATACTAAACCCACCTTCTCAACCCTCTCTGCTGGGTCCTGCAGAGTTTAAGTGGCGATCTAAACTAGACACCCTCAAGATCAACCACCCTAAACCAAACCAAATGACCCAAACCGAAACAGAAATGATCTCCAGTCACCTGTGCAAAGTGATATTGTAATGCAAGTGACTGTTAAATGCAGTGCAGCAAACCGCCCTGTCATGCAGTAACCACGTGGCACAGTTGAGGTTATATTCTCAAGATGAAATGACTAAAAGGCTTTCAGAGTAATCCCTGTGGCACAGAGCTCAAACTTCAGATTCTACAAACAGACGGTCCCTGCAGTTAGTGAGCTCAAACGGTGCGGTGGAGAGGATGAAGGGTGTGAAATGTTCGACGTGCCAATGGGAAGGGCTTGGCATCATACCTAGAAGAGAGGATGAAGGATGGAGTTTGACATGCAGTGTGCAGAGAAGGTGATGGAGGAAACAGTGTTGCTGTGGGGAGGTGGGATTGTTTTCTTGTGCAGAGGGAGACAATAAAGTGCAGGAGTGCAAAGTGTTCTTTATCCTCATAAGGTACACATGCTGGTGTTGGTGAGCTTTTACCCAAGTAAAAGCAAAATTGTTGGAAATACCCTTAACAGTACAGAGTGGCTATAAAAGTATAATCACATAATAAAAGCAAGACAGGCTGTAAATTGACATGTTTTAATGGTCAAAACAGCAGAACTGCCCCCCTTTCTGTATTTATTTAAAATTGCTTAAAACTTTTTAAAACTAAAGTTTATGTTTAGAGCACTTCGGTCCAACACACATGGAAAGGATTGGTGAAATGTGTGATATGTACTGATTTGATATTTGGCATCTGGGCTGTGACCTTGTCACTCCTTAGAAGCATACATTAAACTCAGCACCTTGGAGAATGGGGAGTGACAGTAATAATTTCCTCTTGGTGGACTTCAGCTCAGAGCTTATTCTGGGTACTGGGTGGAGGTTAGGATTGTAAATTGCTTTACACTGCTTTACTGCAAAGGTGCTTTGTATGACGCAGCAAAAGGATATATAGTGCAGAAAGAAGAGCATAGCAAGCCATATATATATATCTCCATTGATATAAAGCAAATTCAATTCACAAATGCAGGGGGCCCGTTCCAAGATGAATATATCAGCAGAATGCATGGGGTAGCCTAACAGCCCCTAGCAGACACTTTGACTTGTCAAAGCAAGAAAAGCACAGGTGGCTGCAATCCATTTAGGTAAGCCAGTTCCAGGACTCTGGTATTGTGCATGCCCACTCGCTGACATGGCTGACTTGAGCAAACTCAACTCCAATCTCATGTCCTCTCCAAAATCTTCCTGAATATCTGCCCGAGGGGAAGATCACGCTGAAGACACATCACTAAAAATGAGAAGCCGGCAAAACCATTCCTTTGTGTCTGGCATGCATCCCTCCCTTCTGAAATGTTTCAGGGTTTTCTGGCGTTGTTTTTAAGTTTTTAACTCGAGGCTCAGAGTTACATTGCTCACCAAAGTCACATGCAGATCATGTAGCCCAAGGTCTCCAGAACTGAACTGAGCTGTTTTGCCTGATGTGGACTGTGTTGTTAAAGTGGATGCTTCTGTGGCATGGTTCCTTTAAAAGATTGAATCCAAAGCGATCTAAATATCATGACCACTGGTGCTAGTCGAGGAAACACTTACCAAAAAAGTGGCCTTAGGCTGTGACTCACAACCACATTTTCTTCCTTAAAAAAGTGCGCACACTATTTATTCAGCAATAGTCATCTAGTGTGACCTAGCTTTTACAGCATAAGACACATTTATAAAAGCACATAAACAGCTCATAAATGCAGCCTCCCATAAACTTACATTTACTCCCTCTCAGATAATAAAAGACACGTGAACACACACATAAAAGGGTAAAGCTGTCACTTTTTTTTTTTCTCTCACCCTCAAATCTTTCAACTCTCTGACCCAAGGCTGAACTGTTGTCCTTTATTGAGTGTTTGTGTATGTGTGAGTGACGGAGTGAGTGTTCAGAACAGTGTGTATAAATGTGTGTGCGTGCCTTACACCTTTCCCTGCCAACACAATGCCTCAAGTTGTAATGTATATTTCATGCTTTGTTGGCCCTCTCTGCACGTTGAGCCTCAGCAGCCATCAAACATTCATACTGCAGAAGTGCATTTACATATCAAGGGACCCTGCTCAGCCAAATCTAGTTGGAGCGAATACTTCTCGCTCTCTGTCCCGTTATCACTCTCTCCGTACGTTTCATGTCTTAGTCTGGCTTTTCAGCTCTCTGCCCTATCCTCCCCACACCCACCTTTTTGTTCTAATCCTCTTTTGTTAAAAGCCTCTTTGTCTTTCCTTTTGTGTTCATTATTCATTCCTTCTCTGATTGCTGTAAAAAAAAAAAAGGAGGCAAAGCAAAGAACTGTACGAACGGTTTTCTGTGGTTGTGGATAGGCAGAAACCTCACTGCTGAATCTGCTTAATAAACAAATACATGTGAAAGCAGAAATGAACAAATGAATGTGGCGGCTTCACAGCCCTCCTCTGCAGCGGCTGTATGTGGAGTTTGTCTCCAAAAAAATTCTTGCAGCTCGCAGCTTCACCCTATAACCATTAGAAGTAATGCATATCAATAGCTTTTATAGCGTTTAGCTTTTTTGTATTTTCATCAGTTGGTCCAACAGCAGGTAATAAGAATAGTCTAATCAGAAATTCGAAGACCAATGATGTGTTGTTGCTTGTGGGTTTCTGGTTGAGCATTTGGATGGTGCAGTCAGTAACATGGCATGCTACATGTCCTCCAAATGTCAAAACAAAATTAAAACAATCCTCGCAGACTGCAGGAGACTTGAAGATGTATCAAAGTTCGCCAAAATGCAGGTTTTGAAGCACCTGTGGCCACAACATGGATAAATGTTGAGGATATTCCACTTGGCGTCGGATATGAAGAAGTTATCTGGAGGAACAGTGACACAATTTCAACATTTGAATTTTACCCCATCACACGGTGTACCACAAACCTCATTTATTTTATTGTGTTTGTTCAGTTTGCCCTTCAATGTAGAAATGTCGCATGATTTGTTGAAAGCTGTGATGGCGACTACGTCAACCATGCACGACAGCCTGCGCTAGCATAACAGCAAGTTAACCCAACCACGATTTACAGAAGAAGGTGACCTTAAAGCTGCACTAATCAATACTTTTTTCATTAACAAAGGGTCAAATGACTATACGTGTAATGTGAAAGGTGACGCTTGCAGTGACAAACTCACAGATAATTATCACTCAACTTTGAGCTGTTTCGCCTGATGTGGACTGTGTTGTTAAAGTGGATGCTTCTGTGGCATGATTCCTTTAAAAGATTGAATCCATAGCGATCTAAATATCATGACCATTGGTGCTAGTTGAGGAAACACTTACCAAAAAAGTGGCAACCATATTTTCTTCCTTAAAAAAGTTCAAATAGCCAATAACCAAAACAGCTCATTTCTATTCAAAATCTGTGTTCAAAATCATAGCGTCTTCGGTACACTGACATGTCTGACATTTAGCCATGCAGTTGCCACCCAGAATGGAGCATGTCGACCCCCTAATGTCATTCCCCGACACATACACACACATGCGCGCACAATTTATTCAGCAATAGCACTCAACTTTACAGCTCCCCTCAGCTCTACGGAGCGTTTCAGCGTCTTTCAGCTCATTGTTTTGGTTTTATGGGCCGCAACTTTACGGATTTGATTCACTCTCACCAGCGTCGTTTCCAGCCATAGCAGGCAGCCATTTTTAGCAAACAAGCTTTGATAAACCCACTGTTCGCTACCTGCCCAACATTTAATGCACTACTGCACTACTTCCTGTCATCCTTTTTTCTCCACATTTTCATTATATCTCTGTCTAAACTACACTTCACCTCCTATCCTTCCTCGTTTCCAAGACTCCTCTGCCGGCCTCCATGTTGGTTGTGTTTTCTGCTCCTCCTCTCCCTCTCATCCCTCTTTCTCACCATTCCATCTCTGATCTTCCTGCCTACATCTGTGTTTCTTTCTGTATCTTCCATTCCACACAGCTTCTCTCTCCCTCTGCGTCCCACTATTTTCCAGTTTCCTGCCTTTTACACCGTGTCAGCAGCTTGTACATTCAAAATGCAGGCATTACAATACCATGATACAATGTCCTTAGCGCATCTGTCCATGTTACAGTACATCTCTGTCTCTCTCTCTCTCTCTGCAGGTGTGGATGTCTTGTGGTTGCATGGAGGACATCACTTGCTCCAGGGTAGGACACATCAACAGGAAGTGTGTTCTCTGCATGCTCCCCGGTGGCATCCCACTGCGGAGGGCGACTCTCAACGCAGTCTGCTGTAAAAAGCCCGCACTCTGTATAATACCAGCCACCCATCATATTAAACAATACTGGGGGTGAAGCTTATTTTTCTATGAAGCACAACAAATACAATTTAGGTTTATTTCATCCACATTATCTAATATATTCTATTTCAATGGAAAGAGGTAATGATGCAATTGTACTTGGTTTGGCCTCTGGACTGGTGTTTCTATCACCAAATAGTTCAACACTATAGCTTCTGTTTCAGAATATACTGTGTTTTCATGAAATAATATTATGTAAATATCACGAGGACATGACGAGATTACATAATCAAACAAAACTCCAGTAACTCTGGAGTCATTGTATTTCACTGTTGCTATTTACCTAATGCCCTCACTGTGCATGCAGGTGCACAGCTATGCAGCAAGCTAAACGCATTTCCAATAATGGTTGAAGACAGCAGTTGACGTTTTTACTGGAAGCAATTGTGGAGCTGTGAAAAGGGCACTGGAGAAGAAATGAAATGACAGTGATTACAAAAAAGAAAATCATTAGATAGACTAAAGGCAAAAATTAGTTTGTACAGTAGCAAGGAAACTAGATTCACAAAAGCATAAATTAACTGTCAAATTAGTACCATTGCTTAGCTTTGATAAACCAGTGACAGCTAAACATACACATAGAGTCCACAATAGTAAAGGTATGAAGAGTGAAATACATTACAGTATAACAATTAGCCAGTTCTGCATGGGCACGTTTTGAACTGGCACTGCACTACTAAATCACACGTGAACAGTCACAAACAGCTGTAATAAAAGGAGTACCTAGGACATCTGGGAGTAGATAATTATTATTATATACAAATGTCAGCATTTGCTTGGACTGAGATCCGACAAAACGCTGGATGTAACAATGTCAGTTAAGCAGCAACTGCTGTAGAGCTGTGCCGGTAGTGGTTGATACTAGCAACAGAACACCTGACTGAAACCAGCTGCTGATGGCAGAATTGTATGTATGTAAGCATTTCTAATCCTGCAATAAAAATTGATCTGGACGTGTGGCAGCCGTCTTATTGGGGTGCAGGGGAGTCGCTGACCCAGGGCCTTCATTCATGAAGGAGCCCCGTAAAAGCTCCCATATCTCCCCTTGCAAAGGCAGCGTCTTGACAATTACAGTGGGTTGATTCAAGACTTTAAGGCTCTATAAAATGTTTTTGAGCATATTTCAGCTAAAAAAAAAAGGCACACCCAGTTGTGCAACTGTGTCTCCTACAAATTAAATTAATATACAACTTATTTGCTCAAGCCTACACACTGCAGTACCCCGGTGTAATGTCTTTACATTTCATTCATTTGGCAGAGACTTTTGTCATAGAAAAAATTTTAAGCATATCCCTCCTAAATAAAAAACTGAGTGTTTAGTGCAGTAGTGCATATATTGGAATTTCTAAAATAAGAAATGAGACATTAGCAAGTACTTGTGCTAAGTCAAGGTGTACTTTGAAAAGGTTGTCTTTTTATCCTGTGACTTTGCTGACTTCAATAGGAAGACAATTCCACCACTGTGGAGCCAGGAGAGAAAAGAGCCTTCGTTTAAAACACGGAGGGGGGCACTTTACACATCACACATTAACATGTAGGTGTAAAGGCTTCTGTTGGAAATGTCGCAGTCATACCAGAAACTTCTTAGGCCTCTTTAGTTTTCTTGTAGTATTTGATCCTTTAAAGCACATTTTATTTATTCATGTATACTGTCAAGCAATGACATTCATGACAAATCCCTGTGAACTGTCATGTTACTTTTGTCATGTTCTCTGCCTGATGACCTAAAAACTTCTATTTTCTCAGGCTTATGATTACTGCGTATGTGTGTCTGACTTAATGTGTGTCTGTGCATGTCTGTGTCTCTCGTTTATGTCTGCAGGGCGGACGTGTGTTCCTCTCTGTCATTGGTCAGGTGGATGTTCGCACATGCATTTTAATAAAAGCACATTGAGTTTACTTGTAACAAACTGTGCTATAAAAGCAAAATTGCCTTGTCTTTTACTGTACATGGGGAGGTTTAAAGCAGGCGTATGTTACTCTGCAGGGCTCCAGTTATTACAGCTTATATCTGTCTCATTCATCAACATTAAAGTGTGCACTGAAACCAACACAAAACTTGAGTTGTTATTTTTTTGCCATGTTTTGCTGAAAAATTCATAGACGCTTTCATTTCAAATGCATTATTAAAGCTATATATCACATACACATGGCACAAGGACATGATACACACGCACACACACACTCATCCAACCTTCGTCCTTCCAACCATGGATATAAAGAAACACACACGAATAAACAAACGCACCACAGACTGTGGAAAAACAAACATGATTGATACATTTCTTACGGGACATTTTCTTTCTGTCTGCATGATGGTGAAATACTCTGAAGCTGTTTGTGGCGTACAGCTGAAAAACAGCTCAAGAGAGCCCCTTCAGCACGTCCCTGACCCAGACAGTCATAATACACCTACAGTGAGTATCTCTGTGGGTTAAAAGCTACCCACATCCAGAACATAACATTTAGTCTGCAGCAGACATGCTACTGGCCAACAACCTAAAAACAAATGTAGCTGGCTAGTGTTAGGTGAACACAGAGGGCTTGGGAAACAGTGATGAGGTGAATAACCAACAGTGAGAGTGACATATTGGGTACTACAGGGGCTACAGACTCAGTGGTGTTGATCTGCAGGGTCCCAGTCCCTGCCTGTCAAGGGCAAATAGAGGTGGAAAGGGAATTATTCAGTGTTGCTGTTTGGAGACAGCTGGTGGCTTAGTGAGAACTGAGCCTGAAAGCAAGAAGAGAAAAAAGGTATTTGTGCTGTAGGTGTGACTGCGATGTAAACACAGACCCTTATATTGTTGCACACAGGATTTAAGGTATGCACACCAACTCTGAATTTTCAGATGTGTTTCTTTAACGTCTGTCACCCAAAATAGATCACAGGACGCAGATCTGACACATTTTTTCTAAAACATCAAGTGGCGACGATTCTGTCACTCTTGATAAGGAAAGCAAATGTGTGAAGAGCAGGATGAATACCACATTCAGACTTCATGCCATGAAGCAATTTTTTTTTATTAAGAATGTGGTCACGTTGCACAGATTGCATTTAAACCTGGATCCGATCCACAGTGAGAGCCAGACCATGTCCAGATGTGATCTGGCCAATAGCAATGCGTTCTGCATGCATTTACACCATGCATTACAATGTGTTGTGTTTTTTTTACCCAGTTAGGATCCAGAGAAAGAGAAAAAAAGAGTTTAAAAGAGAGAGAAAAAAACTACAGGAGAAGTACATTCATAAATACAAAGGTAATCTCTTCTAAGCCTCTTGTCTGATGTGAAACAATGCTGAAAATTGAGATTGTTCTGCAACCATTTATGACAAATGACAGTTTCAGAGTTGGTGTATAAAACATAAAAAAGGACTAATGTTTCATTTATTTATTTTAACGTGAAACTAATCCTGTCTAGAAAGTGATTAAGGTTATTTTAATTACATCAGCAACATTCAAAGAGTCCTCACAGCACACTAACAAAACAACAGATTTAACCATGAACACTGGAAACTTTCTTTAAATAAAGTTGAGGCAACTTCAGCTTGTGAAAAATTTAGCAGATGGGTTATTCCCTCAAGTGTCTGTCACAGAAGACTTCTTCTAAACCTGTCTTCTCTCTGCCCTATTCTCTGGCTGCTCCATAGCTTTTCAGCATGTCTGCCTTTCTCTCTCCCCCCTTTCATACATTTTGCACACTCTCTCCATCTATGCACTAATCCCTCCTATCAACACTTAAGGCACTTAAGGTATGTGCGTTTATGTGTCAGAATCAATGCATGTTCCACTGTGGGCTCGCTGAGGAGGATTTGAAGTGAATTCTGAGAGTGTGTCTTCCATTATGAGGGAGGAATGAAAAAGTCTTCACTTGATGAGTTTAAGGACACAAAAATCAAAAACATATACTTATATTCTTGAATACCTTCCTATTGACATTTTAAAAAAGCCTCTTGTTTGTGGTTTGTAGTACTATTTAATACATAAACCCAAATTTAAAACAAAAAGGGACACAAAATGTATCGAACATCATCTGTAGTTATCATATTTAATATTTGGTGTCAGATCATTTGCACTCAGTTCTAGTTTGAAGAGTCTGACCAACAGACATCAGCAGACACTAATGCCTGGGACAGACAGGAGGCGGAAGCGCTGCGAAGCACCGGGATATGACAAATCTCAGGCGAGCAGCAGCCTGGCTGTTCACACCAGAAGCGCATTTCTCCGCGCCGGTCAACAAGCAATTCTGCTCTTTTGTAATCACACGTAGAGCTGATCTTTAAAGTTATAATCTCGAAGATTTTCATTTCGTTGTCTTTCACGGCACCTGTGGCGATAATCGGTAATTGCAGGTGTGTTTTTGGAACTCGCTTCAGTTTCAGTTTCATGTTTCATCGTCTGTAGTCATCGACCTTTTCTTTCTTTGTTCGGCCAGGGTAACCGTTTACTCACAACGCTAGCAGAGACCGGAAAAAACAAAACGCCGCCTAACTACGCTGCTTGTGATTTTTCCTGGAAAGTCGCTGCCGGCACCCGGGTTGTAATACTGTAAATGCAATGGCTTTCATCAGTGGGCCATAGGCTCAATCACCTTTGTGCTGCCTCATTCAGTGATAGATAGTGACTTAACAAACATTTATTTAAATGAAAATCTTCGAGATTATATCTTTAAGTAATAGCCTCATGAATTTATAGCGTAGAGCTTTTTCTGTGTTCCTGGATAACACTGTACATGTATGTCCACTTCTGGAGCGCCTGTAGTAATGAGTTTTTATTGGGGTAAATGAGTGGCCACTGTATAGACAAAGTATTTGTTACCGGTGTTGTGTAGTTAGGTCTGTAGCTTCAGTGATATACAACAGACATATTACAACCATCATAACATGTTTGTTTATCATTTATATCATTTAAAATCAGTGTGTTTTCTGGCCAAATTCGCTCGCGGCAAGCAGAGAAAATAGAACAAATGCCGAAACCGTCGCTGCAGATCGCAAGCCGAGCTTCCTGTCTGAACAGCCCAATTGAAAGGAAGCGGGCAGCGCTTTTTAAATGTATATTAATTCCCTCCCAATACAGCCCATGCTTTTTGCAGATTATCCAAATTTCATAGTCTGATGTGATATGTGAGTACATATGTCAGAACCCAAATCCTAAGGTCTAAGAAAATATGCAGAATCATAGAGACTAATGTGGTGTGTTATTCAAAATGTTGTAGTGGAGTTACTGTATGCTCTGTATGTATTCACCCAATATGGATGCGAACACACTTAAATTAAAGCTGAAAGAACTTGATACACTCTTTTCTGGTTGTTTTGGATTATATTTTTTCATGAGTTTATCATTTGTAGATATAGTAAATAATCCATCTAACTAGTAGGTGGTTTTATGTCAGATGCAGCACTGTTAACAAAATTAATGTTATGTAGCCTTTTCATGTAAAATTTAACATTTTGTTCAATCGATTTCCTCAACATTCCCTCTGCAAACACTTTACTCAGTGGAGCTGTGTTTTGTTTGTTTGGTTTTGTTTTCTTTTTGATATAATATAGTTTTTCGCCAGCTCAGGACATTGCCTGTTACATTTCCTCATTTCCTCATTATACTAAATATCAAGAATGCACAGTTTAGGGGTTGACAGTGCAACAAGCACTGAACCATACTGAGCCTACTGGCGCACTTTTTAGAACAGGGAAAGATTTCACCCGTTGAGGAGAGAGATAAAGGTGCTCAATTAAAATGAATTGGACAATCTGGCTGGGAACTTCACCTGCTGAGCGTGATGTTCAGAACAAATACACATGAAATACCGACAACGTGTTTCCTTGGTCTTTGCCAAAAACGTTCTGTCCCTCACATTTCTCTTTGTGTCTTGAAAAACAAACTCTGATTTGTAGCTCACATGAATGCACACACATGTTCCACCGCTGTTTATGTCACACACTACACTCTTTAATTATCTCTCTGTTGCTCTTACGGAGCTCATCTCTTCCTGTAGTCAGCCTAAAAGATGGAGCTAATACAGCTTTGACAAATGAAATACTGCAGGTCTGGGTGCTGACACTTCAACTGCTGTAATTTAAAGAAGTCCCATAGTTCAGTCTCATGGTCGTAATTTGCATTCACAGCTGGGAAAACTACTTCACTACAGATACAGCTCTCTGGTGGTTGTCAGCGTCAAAGAGCTTTTGATTTAATAGCAGAGAAGATTTCAACAACTCCTTTGCTACCAAGAGCTCAGTGAGAAGCTCTTGAAGGGCTCTGGTGTTAACTGATCTGTAGCGCTCTGATTATCTCTCCTCTTTTATCAAGCGGAGACCTGGAATACTAAATAACCTGAAGTGTCCCAGGGGACAAAATTATGAATTCAGTGCTAAACAATTGGGCAACTGCCCAACCCTGTTTTGTTCCTTTCTCACTTTTTTCCACTATAAATTCTCATTTGGAAGTTTTCTGTTTCTCAGTGTTCCTCAATATAGAAACAAAACAAAAAAGTTTCTATATACAGTCTGGAGAATTCAATGATACTGTAGGTATGTTATGACCCTCAGTTCAATTATTTAAACTTTGTTCAGGAGAAATTGTGTTTTTCTGTCAGTTAGATATGGTGAATGGCTCTAAATAGTATGATGTCCATACTGCCCTACAAAGCCCAACTGCAGTAACTACACAAAGGGTAAAACTGAGAAAAATGGCTTTAAAGTGTTTTAACTGACCAGCCAAATAGGTTATAGGTATATAAGTGATATTGCACTAATTATACATGT
>NTHP01000293.1:11343-22140 GCA_003416845.1 Oplegnathus fasciatus | reverse complement strand
GTTGATTTGACCTTTGACCCCAAAAATGTAGTTACTGCACTCTGCCTTTGCATTGCCTTAAATGGTTCTAAGAGCAATGCAAAAGCAAAGCGCAGTAACTACAATTTTGTTGTTTTCTTTCAGCTTTTATATTGTGTTTTCTGTGAAAAAAAAACTATTTTGACATTGATTTTGTTACAACAAATAAGCGGAGAACATAGTACCGGGTTATGTTTTGAATCCGGGTTCATGACCCTTTGACATGCTTCCTTCTGTGGCAAGCAAACAGTGCGGCTCATGATCAAGTTATTTAAGTCAACACTCCTGTGATTAGTCCAGTGGTAGTTACGCCGGCTATCACTCATTACTACTGGAATATTAAAACCAAGGGGAGTGTCATAAAAATAGATTGGAACGTTAGGCTATTCGACGAAGAGAGAGATCGCTGTCACGGCTGCTTGATTGTTGTGAGATAACTTGACACATGATGCCTTTCGAGTTTTTATTATATTTTTTTTTCCACCACTGGCTGGATTAACTTTGTGATGTGAACGACAAAACGTAGATGACATGACATCGGCGATGATGTGAAGTTACAGAGTAAAATGTCACAGCTTTCGGGGAGCAGGTAAGCTAATCAGCATATACAGCGAGGCTGACAGGTATTTTATGTCATTGCTAGTTCCTCAATGCTCAATGTCATCGTTACTTACCATGCTCCCAAAGAATCCCAAAGTAGTCACGTGAGGTAATTTAGATGGGTAGAGCGCGTAATCTGCCGGTAGAATCCCAAAGCAGACCACAGTAACTTCACTTACTGCGGTCTGCCTTGGTTTGGAGTCAAATTCTCTAGTTACTGCAATTTTTATACAGCTTTTTCTCTAAAACAAAGCAAAATTGAACTCTGAAACTTTGTCACAAGATAAAACAGACATCAAGCGGTTCATTTTTAGTTATAACTCAATTTTGACCAAAAACGTAGTTACTGTGGTTAGCCTTTGGACAGCAGCATATGTCCCAGCCATCATTACTATGAAGAAGAAGCCTGCCATTAGCAGGAATTACAGCTGTAGCAAATTCAGAAAGCTTTGTCATTACAATTTTAAAAAAGAACACTGTGCCATAACTGCTGAATTCTTCTAACGTTGATCCCAACTATGAAAGTGAACTGAATGTTTTACTAGATTATTATTATTATTATTATTATTATGCTGCAACAGAATTTTAATCTTGGTGATTGGATGTTTCTTAAAAGAATGCAACATGGGAGTCGCAGTTGACTTCTTGCCATATGTTTTTATGTCAACCCACTCTCACCCAAAGGCGTACAAATAACACAGGTTTTACAATGTAAAAATACGTGCAATGTATATGCCAAAGTCCAATTTTGCTACACAACACTGGATCAAACAACAAGTTGATGGGCATGACTCTCGTGACCAAAGCTCAACATCTGTCTGGTAGGACCATTATCATCTGATTGTGTGGTCTGATTCAAGCATAATGCTAACTACCCAGCCGGCAGGCTTAGGGCTTAGGGTTTTTAAAACAGGGAAAGATTTCACCCACTGAAGAGAAAGATAAAGGAGCTCAATTTAAATGAAATGGGCGGGGGTTAAATAAAAAAAACGGAAATGACAATGGCTGTCCTATTTGTTGGTTTGATTGCATTCCTATGCTGAAGTTTTTATAGATAGGGTTAGATAGATAGGGTTATAGATAGATAGATAGGTATGCCAGTACTTTAACTAAAGTAAAAATTTGACTGAGCAACTTTTACTTGGAGTAATATTTGACCAGGAGTAACTCTGACTCAAGTAATAGGGTTGTGTACTTTGTCCTCCACTGCTGAGATCCAAGCAACAAACAGGTACATATACTGTACGTTCAAAAAGCCACTAATGTAAGATGGAACATGATCACTAAACATTCATTAACGGTCATTAAAACAATTCTAAAGTTACCCGGGAACCATTGGAGTGCAGCTAAAATATGAGCTCATATGTTTAATATGTTCATACTTCCTGGATACGATTAAAAGTTGTGCAGCTGCATTTTGTACCAGCTGTAAATGATGAAGGCTATTTAGTCTGAGACCATGATCTATGATAGCAAATAACCGCAAGATAGACTTAATCTGAGGTTTGCAGTGAAGATGGAAATGTTGTATTATAAGAGTCATAATCAAATAATAATTATCTTGAAATTCTGCTCAAACCTGTACACACCTGAATCTCTCCATGACATCTTATTGATAGAGTGGTGACTTCAACAAATTGATCTGCCATCATTAGATGAAAGTAAGCGTTAGCGTAGCTACGGGCATACATGCAGGAGGTCCTCTGGACCTTTGTCAACTCTTGGCAGGACAGGGTGGTGTGATCACAAAAAGGGGGATTACAGAACTAAAGACAATGTAAAAGTCAAATTCTGAATACTGATTTGTGTTTTCTAATTAAAACTTTTGTTGTGCAAAGAATGATCACAAAAGGCTGAAGGGTTGAAGTTGTACAAAGCTATTTTTCATCCTTGACACTTTTTATTAGAATAAAGTTTTTGAATAAAGTTCAGCATATTACCAACTGTCTGTCACTAGACCAATAAATAACCTGATACATACAGTACATACATTTTATTTTTATTTTTTCGTTCCTTTTTGGGTGTATTGTTGCTTTTCTTTTGACAAATGATGATTAAGTCTACAGTATTTATTAACCTTTTCCTTGAAATCAGTTTCACAGTATGTGATCTATAGCTCTATGACAGTGATTGATTTGTATTAATTATATGCACCAGACACTACCTACCAGGTTTGTAAAAGTCCCTGAGCCCGCCCATAGAGGAGGGCATTAACTGAAACATTTGAGGTTATTCTTCTGCATTAAACATGTAAACTAACAGATACAGAACAGTTTGCTTGTTGTTGGTCATACATACAGACACACACACACATTCAGGAGGAGTGGATCAAACAGAGAGACGCGAGCACAGAACTTAGTCAGCCTCCATCACTTGCCTGCTGGCCTGACTCATTTATTGCATTAACCTCACTCACCTTTTGGTAATGATTCAAGCCTGTGAGGAAATGTCCATTTAGTTGTTGTTTTGTTTTACTGAGGTGAATACAGAGTCAGGTAAAACACCAACAGTGACTACATTTCCACAATTATAATGGTCAGTTCTTCTGGTCAGTCTTCCTGCTGATACTAAACAAAAACCACAGGGACATTTTTTTTAATGTTTCTTGTTTAAGTAGTATTTGAAATACAATATTATTTAAAATACAGATACAGTACTACATATTTTCACCACATATATTGCTTTTCATTAAAACAACTAATTATTCTCTAAATAATGGGTGTTTTATTTAAACTGTACTAGTTAATTCAAATATATTGACAAAATAAAAAAGTCATATGAACATTTGAATGATCATGTGCATTTTCCTATACACTGTGTTGCGCTGTAACAGCTTGTGGGAAGGACGAAAGAGGGAGAGCATGCATGATTAAGGCAAAGCAACATTAATTTAATTATAAATAAAAGATGTCAGGAATATACAAACAAACACCAGCGGGTGAGGGTGAAAGCCGGCGTAATCAGTGTTGATTTGTGGTGCACGTGGGCAGGGTGCTGTAGGGCTGCTGTGAAGGTTGAACAAAGAAGTATACCTACAAATAAAAAGAGAGGAAACTGAAGAGGGCAAGAGGGAACAGAAACAATCCAGACGAGGCTTGAAGGGCAAGAGTCTTTCCTTTTTTTTGAATAACATTTGTTCTTTTTAATTATCTAATTGTGCTACCAGTTTACTCTGCTCTACAGTTGTTGTTTGCTGTTTTTTTACACGACTTTGCTTGACATTTTTCTCATTTACTATCAAAGCATCTCCGTTGATTGGGAGTTGTAAGTGGCATTGGCCAGGCTCTGTAGTCTCTTTTGGAAAAATCTCAATGGAAGTAGTGTGCTTCAGTACCACCAAGTCATTTGAAAACAATTTTTACAGCAAATTGAGGTTCAAATGCACCTAAGTTGTGTTGATATAAAATGTGACTGTAATCCAGTTTATTTTTACATCCACTTTTGAACACAAGCAGGAGGCAACACAAACACTGTCCTCCCATAGGTTTATGTTCAGTTTATGTTATTTATCTTTCAGTCATTACCCCCATACATCAAGCTGGTGTCTCTTTCACCAGTTTATTTGACCAGTGCAGAAGAAGAAGAATCTGTAAAACACTGCCATCCATGACTGATCCCTGCTTCACTGTCAACTGTGGAACAAAATCCATGACCGCCACGTTCCGTTCAGTGATATTCTCTGGATCTCCAGGACCTGGTTGTTCAGTATCTAGTCACAGTCAGTCAGAGTCCCTCCTGCAGCTCTTCTCTGAGAAAGTTTGACTTGTGTTGGCAGCTCTGCAAACTCTCCTTACGATCCTGTCATTCACACTGAGGAGTGTCACTCTGATAAATGATGGTTGGAAACGTGGAGCTCTTGACAGATGTTGACAGTCTTTGACAATGGCATTCCAGTCTGAAACCATAGGTGAAACCACCCTTTGGAAATGAACTGACGCACAAGTGGGACAGTTAGAACAAACTGCTGTGCAACCAAACTTTGTTCAAACCAACATAACTTTGTTTTGTATTCTGGTGGAGATCCTATGGTTTCTGAAGATATCAAATATGCCACGCTGAATTTTGGAGAAATATTTTCATTTGATGGGACGATGCAGCCATAAAAACATGGAGTCTTAATATTTCACTCAGTGTGGACATCATGTCAATGAGGGGATGAAACAGGCTGATACAAAATACAGCGTATGTATGTGATACTGTCAGAACCAGACTATTTCATGGGACTATGACTGTTTCTATATGTATGTTTTTTATATATTTATATTTTAGTGCCCTATGGTATTATTGGCTACATACAGAGTCCCTAAATGACCATTGCAGAAATTGCAAAATACCATGGCACTCCATAAGAGTACTGTTTGTGTACATATTTTTGTGTTTTCATGCGGTACTTTCTTCCCTACAGCCTCAGCAATTCTCACATACTGTAACTCTTCCTGCCACTGGGGACACATATTCTTTGATGGCCTGATGATGTGTGAAGGATCAGGGTCTGGAGTAGATTGTGTCTGTAGTCACATGTACGTGAATGCACAACACAGTATAGCAAGTATAGCAACAACACTGGTACCAAGTAGCTTTGAAAAATAAAAGCTATATACAGTCATGGGCATTGTATCTACTTCTTAGATTTTGAATCGTTAAACATTTTTTCATAAGTAAATGCAAACTGTGTTGATGCCGATGTATTTGTAGTAAGTCTTGGCTGTGTAGAATATTCATCTTCACAGTTTGAAAGAATTATTAATGAAGTTTAACATTGCTCTCATTTTACATTCCATTTCTAAAACAATCAAGGTCCCTGCCTCCATTATTCAATAAGTCTGTGAATTGTGACAAATCTTCTTCATTTATGAGTGTCAGACAGCAATCAAAAGAAAAAATTAAAGCCTCAAACGAAAATGATCAGAAAATGTTATTCTGCCATTATTCTGCTATTGACTTGACATTCATCTGAAATTATTCACCTGCAATGAAAGTTCAGAGTTCACTTGTGAAAACCTTGGAGGAATAGAAGCAGTCAAAGGCAATGCCTACATCACAGGATATACAATTATAAAAGACGTGTTCTGTCAATGAGATGAATTCAGGTCGGTATTTACTTCGCTTGTTAAATCCATTTCATACCTGAGAGGTTAATGAACTTGAGAGGGAAGAAAGAGCCTCAACATGAAAAGCCTTGAGTGTAAAAAAGCCAGTTTTTTAACAATTCATGTCTCAAGTGTGTAGTAATCCAATGTAAGTGAGACTGAGCCATCTCTCTGTCTCTCTGGTGAGATACTTGCTGTGTCTGATATCCATGGTGGCAAACATTCCTCTTGGCCTGTGATTCACTCAGTCCAGGGAGTCAGGAGAGGCGTGACAGGCCTGCTCTGCTCATAACCAATCAGCTGAATAATTACGGCTAACCTGCTTCTCCACAGGGCTTTGCTGCTATAAACGGCCCGCTGTCTCACACTAATGGAAAATTACAGCCGTGGCAGTGTCACAGCGGCAGACTCGGGTCACAGGGGACCTGGGTGGACGTATTTGGGTCAGTTACCGTCTGGAGGAGAAGAGTGAGGCCCTCGAGTAAAGAACCACAAGTGCAAACAGGATGAGATTTTTTCCTGTTGTTCTTGCAATGCCCTGCTTATCAGCAACGTCTTCTTTCCACAGTCCAAAACTCTGTGACTTTGCCATAACAAGATTTGTTCCACTTTGGACCAAGAGTATGTTCTGCTCCCTTACCTGTGCACTGCAGGTTTTGACAATTTGTCCTTTGGCACTCGGCATAGTCTCATCCCTGTATGGCAAGTCTTTCCAGACAACCTTACCAAACACTGAAGGCTTCATTAAGATGAAAGGGGACTCAAAAACTGACTGAAGTCCAGTTACAGTGAGGTGAGGCGTTTCAGTCAGCGACAGTTGTTGGGAGAAAGGGAAAAGAGAAGATTGTGTGATTTGAGCAAAAAAAAAAGGTAAAGCAATTTATATGTAATATTCCTTCCAAAATATTAACTTTTAGGCTACATTTAGCTGTTAGCTTAGGAAATCATGTCATGTTTTACTTTACTTTCTGCGATAATTGTGTTAATTCTACTTATGCATTATTATGTATATGTTTGCAGTAAATAAACAAAAATCTACCACATATGCATGAGATACAATGAGTTGCAGAACTACAAAATAATCAGGCAAGCAGGCATACAAGACTACAAGTGGTCTGAGTATCAACCAAACTGCAGCAGCAAATTTCACCAAAGTCCAAAGGCAGAGGGAATAATATCCACAGGCTAATCAGCACTGAGTTTACTGTCTGACTCTGCTAAATGAACAAATCTGGTGAGCCCCAAAGCCCCCCAACAATATCTGCGGTATTCTTCAGCACACAGGCAGTAGTGTGGCATGTACAGGAAGTGGGTATGGGAGCTGGTATCAGGTCGAGTCGAGCAGCGAGTGCATACAGCTACAGTAAGCAGGAAAAACATGCCAGTCAGTCACCGCTCGTACTGCTCAAAGCAAGCCATATCAAGTCAAACCAACGGAACTACTCTGTAATAGAAAAGGAACTTCAACATTTATATGGGGTCACCACGTAGCCACATTGTGTATACAGATCACAACCCATTGGCTTTCCTGTATTGCCTCAAAATCCAAATCAATGGTTGATGAGAGGGGCTCTATTTCTGCAGCCGTATCATTTAGATGTATGTATGTCAAATCAAGGGCATTGATAACATTGTTTCTGATGTCCTGACTGTCAAACATGCTTCCTTTGTACATTACACAACACTTTCCACTCATCCATGCGCTCCATATGTCACTGATGTAACTCATTTACAAACTTAACCGTATATTTATTTATTTCATATTTTGTAAAAAAACCAAACAACAACATATATGTGTCTCCCATCTTCTCAGAAAGTTGGATGCTTCATGGTTCTTTTTTAACTGTGTAAAATCCATCAAAGGGTAATTTACAGTGTTAATGTGCTGATATGCTCTGGCTGTTATCTGTTGTACATAGTATCTTCTGATGTTCTCAAAGACAAATTTCACACCACAGCAGATAAGCTAACAAGATTCTGCCTTTGTTGTTGTTTCACTCGCGGCCACCGCTGTCTAATCCCCACTCGGGGAGACAGTGAGCTGGCAGCGTTGGTCTCTTTCTGCACGTTTCATGTTTTATCTGTGAGGTGTGACACAGTTTTGTCACAGTTTTTTAAGTATGAACAGACATCCCCTGTAGGCTTGAAAAGTGGCTGCAGAGTTTTGTAGTTTCGTTTATAATGGAGAATGGAGGCTGTGTTCAGTACGCAAACAAACTTCTCAAAACACTCAAGGAACATAATCCACTTGTTCGGTGTCTATCCATTTGCTCAGTATATTCCAAAAACTCTGTCAAAATGCACAAGGCCCTTCTCAATCCTTCTGCATTACCCTGCCAAGCTCATTGGAAGGCATATTGATTGGTCTGCATGCATTACACAGCCTGCCCCCTTTCAAATCTACAAGGGGTATTCAATACTGAAATCATTTTCGGTGGAACAGTCCTTTAAAGAAAACTACGGTTTATTACAATTTGAGTTTGATTTCCATAGTGCATCGGTTCTATCGGTTATCTTATTTCACTGTGTTTTGAGGGCAATTTTTGAGATCTCAGATCTCAGAGAAAATAGGTCCAACAGGGCCAGAAACACAAGCAGTCAGATGTCCATACGGTTTGTAGACAAGCCAACAGTTTTGCCAGATTAGCTACAGTAGTCCTTTATTTGGAGGTAAAGTGAGCACACCTGAGATGTCAGTAAAAATCCCTCATTGTGTAGGAAAAGTCATGAGTGAGCACAAGCACAGTGTTGTACTATAGGTCACAGTTGAACCAGGAAGTCCATCTGTTAACTGTGATGGATGTACAGTTTGGGTAATTGTACAGTTGCCTTTGTTTTCTTTGACTAAACTGGGGGTTTGTTTCTAACCTGTCTGGTTATCAGACTATTCCTGTTTCTTGCCCCGTCTGACCTGTTTTTAACAATGTAGCCGTATTCCCAGATCTTAGCAATTAACTTTGTGAGAACAATGATAGTGCCACTGATAGAAATGATGGAAAAGACTACAAAAATCAGACCACAACTACAGTTTATTTAATAACTGAACAGTCCCTGCTGGTAGTTGTTGCCATGCCAGAAAGATTCAGAAAGTTTCGTCCACATCCAGTAGAGCGGTCCAATCAAAGTCTGTTCTCTTTTCGAGACGAATCTGTATTTCGTTATATGTTGTTTGTGAATATCACATATTTGTGAGTGACGGGCAAAAACACAAATAGGCAAAAGTTAAGTCTTCAGTGACAGGGCTGTCCAAGTCTACCATTAAAGAAGTCTGTAAGGGCCCCAATGCAGACTTTATGTATAATAATTCTAATAATGATAATAATAATAACAATAATAATACTAATAATGATAAGTGGTCTATATTTTAAATGTGTAAGTGTAAGGGTCTGGCATTGCACACATACTGTATGTAATAGGCCTAATAATCTTCAGTATCTTTTCTGTTACTTCCCTAACTTGTGTTACAAAAAAGTAAATACATCCCCTTCGAAACATGTTTTAGCAATACTAATACGTAATATCCATATAAACGTAATGTCCAGGAGACAGTGTTGTTTCTGCCCAACTTGCTCTCTCTCTCTTTCTCTATAATGAACATGGACGACACTTTCACTGATAGTGAGATTAGTGTTGTTGTTACTGAAGGTGAAGATGATGAATCCTTAACTTCAGTCACCATCATTTATCTGGTCTAACGGTGTGGATGCTGCTGATGGTACAAACTGTAGGAAGAACATATGGGATACTTCTACCATTAATATGGGCAATCCCTCCGGCAGGAATTTAAGTAAGCTGAGGCAGATGCTCCGGGCACTACACTAAAACAGTTTTTCACCTGTGAGTCATACACTAAGAAAACATCTGGCCCTTTGATTGTTGCTTTCTCTTCCAGCCATACCCCTACGTTACAGGATGTTAGATAGGGTTCTCTTCCATTCATCAAACAAGCTGTTCTGCATGTAGTTATTATTATAGCTACATACACAGAGTGAAAGATTCTTGAGTGAAAAAAAAATTAATTTCTTAATGGACTTTTTACTACCTCTGCTTGTCCATTTACTCACAGATTAACAGAGCGGCCTTGGTCTTGATCAGAGGTTTTGTACGTCTCCGCTTCACCTTCTGCCATGAAACATTTGTGGACCTCATACAGCAGCACCACTGTTGTTCAGCGATGTGAAATCACAGAAAGCAGGATAAAGAGTCCGGATTTAAAGGTGAAAGCAAAGTGCGCTTTTGATAAAGAGAAGGCTAACAGAAAGTGTTTCTCTTCTCTCTCTGCACCCAGAGATGGACACATCTCCACATACTGGTGTTCTTCTGGGCAAAGTATTCCTCTGAGTGAAGAATGAAGGAAGCTGCTTTCACATTACTCAAATCATGCAGCAATAAGAGGTGAGATGAGAGCACAAATTCATTATCTCTACCGTCCTTTTAAGTGAGTAAAAGAACAGAATGAGATGTCAGGGCCCATCGTATAGTTACGTCAGCAACATAACTCCCTGCAGCTGCCATATACATAAAAGTCTAAGAAAGTTGAAAATTTCTGCAATTAAAAGAAACTTAATGTGCTCTTTGAAAAAAATAAAATGCTATTGAAATGCAGGTGTTTTGCTGGTTTGGTATGATATTTTAGCCATTAGCTAATCTTTTCAGTTTATGTTCATGCTTCACCGTCAGAAAATGTTTCTGCAAAGGCTGAAGGTAATGTCAGCAACAGCAGATAATTAGCATTCCAGACTTAGTTCTCATTTCACAAAGTGCTCTGTGGTAAAATATGACAACAGAGGCAGGTGTGGGAGGAAACATCACCCTGGGAAGTTCAAATGGAATTTGGCAAGGACACGCCGATCATCTCATCTGTCACAACTGCTTTAGTTTGTGAGCTGAAGACAAACACTGTGCATCCAGTCAAACATTCACTCAGGTTATCCAAGGAAATCTCACGCAAGGCAATAGTGGTTTAACACACACACACACACGCTCAGTACATCTGTTTGCCCAAACACAGACATAGCTCCATACACATCCTAAAATCATGATTTATTAATTATTTTATGTAACTTTATACTTGTTTTACATACATATC
>NTHP01000292.1:740608-761995 GCA_003416845.1 Oplegnathus fasciatus | reverse complement strand
CAAGGAAAAAGTGAAATAAGGTAATTCTAATGAGATAAGTTAAGGTATTTTGCTGACACTGGGACCAATGAGATTTTGAATAATAATTAAGTTTTATTGCAGATGTTTTAAATTGCGCTCCGCATTTGCACAGTGGACCCCCTGCTGCTGTCTAATTAGATTCTAAGTAATACCTGACGGGGCAACTTTGACTCTCTGTGAGAATCTATAAGTTTCAAATTAAAAATTCTCACCACAGACCACCGAAAAAAGTCCAGGGCTTGGAATTATAACATCCTGTATGTGTGTGAATGTGACAATAGCCGCCACTATAGAAACTAATTCAGTTTTTTTTAAGTATTATAATTTCTGATGTCAATAAGAGAGGGTTTAACAGTAATAATTGGTCATTGCCTACTTTTAAAAAATAGCAAATTATTTGCTTTTTCTTTTGTTGGTTTTCTACCTCTGATATAAGACTGCCTGCATTTGTTCACCTACAAATTTACATCCGCATCACCATCCCGATGTTAAAGTCAAGTTCAGGCTCAGCGGGAGTTGCAGGTCTTTGAACAGTCCCATTCTTTGACTCAGATATGTGGAGCAGGGCCAGATGGATATGAGAACCAATTTTCATGTCAGTCAAATTGTCACACAAAACTTGTCAGATGATCATAGGTGTCAGGCAGATGGATAAAAGGTGTAATTTGGATGTTTTTAGTAAATATAGAAATCTCATGGCTACACTCTAATGGATGCTTGTCATGCCCATTTGGCTATTTGTGGTAGTGTGAATTACACAACAGGGACAAAAGTTTCATAACTTAACCAGAAAATGTAGTCTTAATATGTCATTTTCTCTAGATTTGAAACATAGTCACTGTTCAGACGGAAAACAGAAGGGGCTGCATCACTGTGGGCATGCTTCGGGTATCGGTGAGACCATGAAATGTGATCCAGGAAGGTCAGTTTGAGTAACATATCTATGAGTTTGAAGGCTTATTAGACACCTAAACACTGCACAGTGGTTTATAATACTAACATTTGGATTGGACAACTCTGGAAAGTTATCACAGGGGCAATCATCGTATCTTTTAATGATTGCGAGGTAAACAGTATAAATACAAGGAATGTGCGATGGGACAAATTTAATTGGCCAATGCAGCACCTTGACGTCGAACTGTCATTGCTGTTGAGCCTGATTCAACCTTTTTGCTTCATGACCCTTAGATTTGTGCAATCCTGCAGGTGTATAATGACAATAAAGCTGAACCTTAAACCTCGAACCTAGTCTGTAGGGAGGTGGATGGACAAAGAGATCAAGGTGTACGAGTCTGACATTTACACAGGATGCCTTTTCCATTTCATACATCAACTTAGCCATGACTTTTTCAACATTCCTGTCTTTTCTCTAACCTTAACCACTTTAGTATCCTAACCTCATGAAACTAACTGCTTTTGATTAAAAATATACATATTTTAATACTTTGCCATGAAGAGATATTGAGGGGGAAATAAATAAAAAACTGCTGAGAAACATTTTGCATTTCTGTCAAGTATGACTGTACCTTCAAAAAATGCTGGCAGTGGACATTTTGCAGCGCATGCATATTTAATCGATATGTTGATAAAACAGCCCTGGCAGCATACAATCCACGTTACCTAATGTATGCATAGTAGTAGGAGATGGGGTTGATTTTCAGACAGACCTTTATCACAGCAGACATTTTGACTTGCATCACATGTGTAATGGCTAACAGTAATTATGGCTACATTTCATTTAGATGTTCAACTTCCATGGCCCTGTTGTTGTATCTGCTGTCCTATTGGCATGGTTTACTGAAACACATAAATCGAACAGAGCCACCATTTTTTTTTTATTAGTTACAATTACACTACTGTGCTTTCTCTGCTATGACAAGTCAAAATTGTTGCTGTGAAAAAGGTCTGTTGCTAATGGTCCTACACGGAGGTGCTGATGACACAGAATCAACTGTACTTAAACACCCTTATTAATTTGTGTATGGAGTTAAGAATGTCACATGCCAAAAGGTGTACGCCAATTAATAACAAAGTTAAATAATTTTGTCTCTTTTCTCAAGAGTGTGTACTACTTTCCTCACAAATGATTTTTTCTCACAAAATGATTTATCTAATGCTAAATACTTGCCTATAAACACAATTCTCAGGAAAAAGTGTTGGCCAAATTATACATAAGCGTACAATGAAAAAATGCTTATATGGTAGACAACAGAAAAAAGATCTGTGATTAGCCAAACAATTAACAACATCCCGTGGGTCTTTTCTTGTAATAGCAGATAACCTATGAAGATGTGATGCCAGAACTGTAAAAACATGTGCCCCTTACAGACTATCAAACACAGTAATAAGCCCTATTAAGACAGAGATTCCTTCAGCCCCTTTTCCTACAATCCATTCACAGTCATTATGCAGAGTAATGGTGTTTGGGAGAGTGTGTGCGTATGCAGACACACATTTAAAAAATGTGTTTGTGCATGTGCAAGTGCCCCCGTGTGCATGTTTTATATTGCTTGTAATGGTAGAGATATTTTTAATGCCTCCTCTCCCCGGGCTGGCTGGATGTTTCAGAGTCAGCGGGATGGGAGAAGGCGGAAATATTAGCATGTGTGGAGGGAGGACTGAGCAGACCTTTGCTGTGTGCCGTCTGTACAATCCTTATCTTCTCGTTGCAGGGTCTGCTCCGTGGAACCGAGCCCTCCCAACTATGCTAATGCTAATGCCACCGAGCCGGGTGGGGACGCTAATGCTCTCATCCTAGACAGGCCGTTCTTAATGTATATTATTACCGCCTGTGTGTTCAGGGACGGAGACTCAGCGTAGACTTAATTGATGACATGGCAGTTCAGCTGGGTTTCTCCATTAGCCAGTCAACTGTTGGTAGGTATCTGTGTAAATGAGCCACCATGGATGCACACACACACACACACACACTGTATAGTGCCGAACACAGTTGGTGTTAAAACGTCTTTATCTCCCTCAATCCCTCACTCAAATTCAAAACTGCTTTATCAGTAAGACTGTATCATAGTATTGCTGAAGCTGTTATGATCCTGGTGTGGGAACTCAAATGCCGGACAAAGTTTGTAGCGAGAAGGGTAAAAGGAGTTTATTTTGCCACAATGAATAATGATGAAGGGGCCGGGGAAGATGAGGATCCAGGGATGGCGTGAGGGATAATGGCGAGGAAGGCTGCCGTGGAGCTGGCGGAAGCGAAGATGGGTTAGCAGCACGGCAGGGAGGTGAGGAATGGTCCTGGAGCACAAGGAGACACAGGTTAGTACAGGCACGAGAAACAAAGCAACAATCTTCTAAGAGGCCTGGATGCGTAACTACCACGAAGGCTGAAACAACAATCTGGCGATGAGTGGTGGGAGAGCCGGGGGTTGATATACTGCGAGGTGTTGGGCTGATGAGAGGCAGGTGCGCTGATTGTAGATAGCGAGCAGGTGAGTGGAGCCAGGAGAGTGAGGAAGAGGACCACGCCCACGCCAGCGGTGACAGACGGGACAATAACACACAAAACGAGAGACACACAGGGGAACGTGGGAAACACGGGGAAGAGAGAAACACTGGGGGACCCTAAAGGGCCTGAGTTACAGTGTGACCGTAACAGAAGCAAGTACAATTGTTTGGAAAAAGGACGAATGATAAACAAAATAATGATAAAATAAAGAACAAATGATTTAAATAAAAGTCAAGGACAAAAATCCATAAAAGATTATTGTGTATATAATGAGATATACTTTAGTTATAGTCCTATAGTCCCATATTAAGACTGTCACCTGACTTGTGTCAGCTGGTGTGTTCACATGTAATCTCTATGTAAATAATTACAGTTTGAGTTTTTCTTTTTTTCAGCAAAATCCTTTTCTCTCCAGCTCTGTAGAGTGTCAATACTGTCATTCACACAACAGCAAATGCTGATGTTTTCCAAATATTTAATTTAGTGTAACTGTCTTCAGAAGAGCTTATGACTTAATATCTTCCCTACAAGAGAAACAGAAGAATTTTACAGCCTCTGACTGTAAATCAGCTTGTAATCAGACTAATTAGTCACAGTCTATAGAACAGTCTATAAAACTTAGCCTGATCTAGATGGCTTAAAGTACATGATTATATTGGATGATTTTTTGTGCTTTGTGCAAAATTCCCTGTATATTCCATTTCACTGCTGACACTGCTCACACTACAGTGTAATATATAGTAAATATATTTATTGGGCAATTTGATAACCTGTCAGCTGCAGTGTTAAAAGATTACATCTGCTTATTTCTACTATATTTACAACACACGCACACATATTTTTATTTCTATACTATACTTCTGAGGACCCTCATTGTTGCCTTAACTGTAACAACTACATACCTAAACCCAACCCTTACTTAAAGTTGTAATCTCGAAGATTTTAATTTTGTTGTCTTTCACGGCACCTATGGCGATAATCGGTAATTGCAGGTGTGTTTTTGGACCTCATTTCAGTTTCAGTTTCACATTCATCGTTTGTAGTCATCGATCTTTTCTTTGTTTTTTCGGCCATAATAACCGTTTACTCACAACGCCAGCAGACACCGGAAACAACAGTACGCCTAACTCTGTGCCGCTCATGATTTTTCCAGGAAAGTCCCTCCCAACATCCACTCGTAATACTGCAAATGCAAGGGCTTTCATCAGTGGGCCATAGGCTCAATCACCATTGTGTGGCATCATTCGGTGATAGATAGTGACTGAGTTTATTTAAATGAAAATCTTCGAGATTATATCTTTAACCTTATTCTAAATTTAATTTTAACCTTAACCCTAAAGTAAAGTCTTAAATACACCCTTAAAATAGTGAAGTCTGGCCAACTGTCCTCACTGTCCAAAAATGTCCTAAAACTTCCATTGGTCCTCACTAAAATAGAGGTACAAGAAGAAAAAAATAAAAAACACATTTTGGAAGGGGGTTATGTAAAAAAGCAACCTATAGGCCAAATTTTTCACAGTTATAACCTCTTAGTTTTCTACCCAACTGTAAGGCCTACTGTAATGCTGATCAATACTTAAAATTGGTTCTTAATGTACCTCATAAAATTAGATCTATTCATCTTCCCGCAACATAACTCCAAAACCTCTTCTAGTATCATCAATGCCTCTTTGGTCTGAAGCCAATGTTGCTCTAATGCTGCTCCTATTTTCCTAATAACATCATTTCATGATAGTTACTTACCTTTGTCAAATACAATTAGTTTAAGTAGCACAATAGCAAAGGCTACCTGCTAAATACACCTGACCTTTCAGTGTCAAACTGGCCAGATGTTTGGAAAAAGGCAGATGGTTTGAAAGGCTTGACATCTGTCTAACAGAGACAAATTGTATTGTCAAGTTTATCTTCTATTAATGATGGCAGATTTACATGAGATACAGGAATGATGAGAAACTCAAATGCAAGAAAGAGGGCCCGTCCAAATACAAAATCTACCTGGCCAAAGGCCGGCTTCCCAAAGTCATCACAAATAAGGAGCAAATCAACTGTTACACATCTGACATCCAGCCATGATCGGAACACACATCACCCTACTTCAATCATACCTGTCGGCCCCACCTGTGCTGTATCCTCTGCCATCCGCTAATGTCATTACATACTGTTCAGGGTCACGTCTAATCACGTTATATCCCATGTATCACGCTGTCACAGAGGTGGGGGTACATGGGATCTGGCAGACTCACTTAAACATGGGACGTGCAAAGGCAGATTAAGGCACTGATTCAAAAATTCCTGCTGATCAAGTAGCAATTAGTAACTCACAAGCTGTTTCCCCAATTTGTCACAAAGTACTTTTCTGCGAGAGCGCATAGCTCGGAGACAGCTTTATGTAGCTGTTATGTTTCAACAAACCAAATCACCCAACTAGATCGTGTGACCGCAGCTGGCTTGCTTTTGCCTTTTTGATGCATGTTGTGTTTTTACAAGTTAAAGTGTGGTTTTGCAAACCTTTATGAGGTGTGCTTTGATGAGTGTTTGTGAATTCATGCTTGATTTGTAGCATTAACTGAGGAATTTCCTGTCTCAAAACAGTAAATAGTGAAGCTCAAATTGACACTCCACGTACCCATTCAAGTACGGAATATCCTCTCTGGTGCAGAGGCGTCCTCGAAAGTCAGAGAAAAAATGACACAAATGGTCAAAATTAAAGCAGCTGAGGCCAAGATATCTTGGCTTTTAGTTGCTAGTATAAGTCAAATCTCCATAAAATCCAAGAATGATGGAGAAGATCCAACATTTCCATACAGATAGGGTCATCTTGTTTTGCCCTCTCTATATGGTAAACATCCACATCTTTCAAACCCCATGCATCCAGTTTGTAACACAAGCATTTTGTTATAAATGCCTGATGACCCCTGATGACATCTGAATTATTTTCTTAGACAAATATAAAGCTCCTCCAGAGATATAGAAGTTTTTATACAAATGTTTCACAGGCTGAATAATACTCAATATTAAACTGAAATCAGTAAACTAAAATCTGTGCAGTGCCCCTTTAAGATGTATTAGTTCCTTCAATTAAAGCAGCTTTATCGACAGTTGCTCCAAATCCTGTCCTTGTCCATTTCTCAGTTCATTTGTAAATCCATTATGTGATCCCCTATCTTTTTTCTGTGGGACTTGGGGACTTGAAGCAGGGCTGGACAATATCAGACAGACATGGATGTGTGAAGCGATATGGGCAGTGATGACAGCAGGCGAGAAGAGAGGAGAAGAAAAGGACTAATAGTTTGTATCTTCACTCTGCGCGATAGATGCTTTCATTTTGTCTTTGGCTAATGACAGTGGGGGCTGAGAGCTGCAAGGGGAGTTTGGTTGTCCAGTGTATATCCTGGAGGTGCGCAGCATCTATGAAGGCTTTAAGAAAATAAGGTTATATCCATAGAAGCTGCCAAATGTTATGTTTATCTCATTTTGGTTTGCACATCTGCTGGTTTCTCTTCAATTGATTTGTATTTCACCCAACGCAGCTTGGTTCCAAATGTCAGGGCAAGTTTAAATCAGCAGAAGAGTTTGAATGTTGGCAGCACAGGAGAGCACTTCTCCTCCAAACCAATTATGTAAACTGCTGTAATGTGGCAGATTTGACAGTGGCCATGAGCCTGCTGTTGCTCTTCCTTAAATATTACATTATACTGTTCCGTATTTTGTAGAGCTTGTAGGAATAAAACAGGCAGACATCCAAACAGTTAGAGAGAGGTATGATACTGAGTTTATATAAAATAAGTTTGGAGGTGAAATTTCACTTTCCACATTGAAACATTAAAAACACAAGGTCATCTGCTTTGGAATTGAATGAGTAAACAGTGATGTGTTGGGGAGGTGAATGAGTCTGACATCATTGTCTTCAAGAGCAAATAGCAGAGAACATATTTCCACTGTGCTGTGGTTCCAAGGTAATCTGCACTGAGCTTGGCAGGCAGTGTGCTTTTATTTACCACCTTCAGAAACCACATACTGCAGTAAGATGAGCTTTAGCAGACAAAAGGGAGGAATTAACAATTTTTACATCAGAAATAATTGTGTTCATTTGTTGGTACCTTTGGCATAATAATAAAACTGGGAAGACAGCTGTAGTGCACACAGGAAAGCAAACAATTACCAGGAGAAAACTGCTTTACTCTCCCACCGGAATCACCTCTAATATTTTGAACAAAACCAATGGTATCCAGGTTTCCAAACTACCTTAAAACATGAAGATGCAGGCAGGGACAATGCTTGTCAAGTTGACCAACAGAAAATTACTCAACATTTGATAATTTGTAACATTTTAAATAGATCTTTGAGGTTTTGACTCCTAGTCAGAGACAACAAACTATTTTATGGCATAACTTTGGCCTTTGTAAATTGTGATGGGCATTTTTCCACTTTAGGCTAAATGATTAATTGATCGAAAGAAAGATTAATGGGGGTGTCTTGGTGAAATAGGGGTTTCCAGTGCTGATCATGAAATTGCAACGTCCTTTTTTCGACCCTAATTTCCTGTCTGTCTATGACTGTCCACTGTCAAAAAATTAAAGCTTAAAAACACAAGACTTATGATGGTGGAACAATAATCGTTGGTTGCAGCCGTTACTGTACAGTATAATTCCACTCCAGACTGTCCTCACCAGTAAAGTAACAAAACTGTTTTTTTCTTTTGTCTGTACACTTACATAATGACCTACATCTTTATTTATCATCAGACTAGCATCCTCTTGCAGCCATATAAACAATAACTGTTCTCTTGTAGAAGTAAAGTTGGAAGTAACATGATGTTCTCAAAGCTCTCAGGATGAAGGTCAGGCTGGATGCTTATATGTGCAGTGTCTTGAGACTTGAGATCGCTGTTCACCCCTCACCTCCTACCAACAGTGACTACTGTGTCTGTCTTTTGTCCCCAAAGGCAACTTGTTTCCCCCAACCATAACTAGACTTCGTTAAGGTTAAGTTGGGTTTAAGCTGCCTAAACTATACCAGACCTTAATCATAGAGGTGGTAGCTCAGGAAACTGTAACCGTCCAGGTACCTGGCAACAGAAAAGAGGATCCAAGCGCAGACAAACAGGAAGAACAGGTTGAAAAACATAAAGTCATCAGTAGTAGGACCAATGGATCCTTGGGTGTTCCGGCCTTCAAAACTAGACACCCTCCTCAAAGGCGGCCAGCTGCAGAGTGCCTGGCAACAGAAAAGAGGATCCAAATGCAGACAAACAGGAAGAACAGGTTGAAAAACGGGACTTTACTGGAAACAGTGATCAATAAACAGGTGTTGCAGGTGCAAGTACAGGCAGGAATGGCTGGACCTGTATGGCAAAAAAGCAATATTGACAATCTGGCTACCTGAAGGGGTTGGTATATATACACTGGGGCTTGACGAGGAACAGGTGTCGTTAGATGAGGGGATGAGTAACAGATGTGCACATAGCGGGGGTGGGGGTGGGGGTCAGGTGATTGGCAACGTGGGAAACTCTGGTGGACAAGTGGGGAATGACAGAGTCTGAAAAGTATACATGTCTGTGGGAGGAAGAACATCTGAGGCTGGAGAGACAGGGCAGGTGTCACCATGACAGAAAACACTCTTATGAGTCATTGTAATCACATGGGTGATTTTTAAAAACACTCACAAAACAATTTCATTATTTAAGTATGAGGACTTGTTCAGTTCTTACAACTACAATAATTCCTTCCAAAAATAGTACAAATGCTTAAACTACACTGTCATTTTAAAAACGGTGTTAAAATTCCTGTAATTCATGTGTAAATAATTAAAGTAACACAAATTCCAGACATGAAAGTGAAAGAGGGTGTATATACACTAATGAGGCAGGAAAATATGGAAATGGAGTGAGTAAACTCACATTTTAAAAGCCTCACTGTAAAAATGCGCTTTAAGAAGTGATTCAAAAGATTAAAGTGATTTTACCATCCTAATCTCTATGGGCAGGGAATTGCAAAAACTCGGGGCAAAGACAGCAAAAGAGAAAATTGGAATTTCAAAATACACTTCAAGAGCAACTCAGAGATTTAAAAGATAAAAAGCCTTGTTACATCAGCCAGTCTGTCCCCAATAAAGGAAAAAAGCAGACAGAAAGAACAGAAAAATTTAAGAATCAGAATTTAAAAAAAACGCTGGACGTGATGGGAAACTGTCCCTTGTGCCAATAGATGGTGAGCACTTTCACGAGATTTCCTTTGTTATGCAGGAGGTGTCCCTCAGACTAGGTTTAGGAAGTACATTTCGGGACACCAGGGCATAGGACACATCATCAGTAGTGAACCAATGGATCCTTGGGTGTTTCGGCTTTCAACGCTAGACACCCTCCTCAAAGGCGGCCAGCTGCAGGGTGATCAAACCTCAGCTTGTGTCCCATGCCCAAGCGTCACGAAATTCACCTCGTTGTTGGGAGTGGTAGCTGGCTGAAAGGCTGAGTGGTGGGGGATGCCAAGGGGATTAGACTGATGTTCTTGGAGCCCAACAGGGGTCTTTTCGCTTGAGCCAAATCCACTGACTGCTTCTTTCAGCTGCCTCTGAGAGTGACCTTACTGTCTGCTGCAGTGCCTTTCCGTGGCTTCCTAGTTCTTTCAGCAGTTTGATGGTGGAAGAAGTCACAAACCCTCTGCGTCCAACTTCAACTGGAAAGACTTTGGTGTTCCAGCCACGCTGTGTTGCATCTGCTGCTAGTTCTGCATAGCGCAGCTTCTTACATTCGTAGGCCTTGTCTACCAAGTTCTCCCATGAGACTGTAAAAATAGTAATAATAATCAAAACACAAGGTATTGTTTCATCATATAGTATGTAAAGAGTGCATTTACATACTATATTTCTATAAATGTACATACAGAAAGAAATACTGTATGCCAACACAAAGAAATGGAGAAAGGGAGTGAGATAAAGAGAGCGTGAGAGTGATAGACAGACAGAAAATGTGACAAAAATAATTTGTTTGAGAAT
The DNA here is from genome assembly GCA_003416845.1 of Oplegnathus fasciatus. Classification (NCBI taxonomy): domain Eukaryota; kingdom Metazoa; phylum Chordata; class Actinopteri; order Centrarchiformes; family Oplegnathidae; genus Oplegnathus; species Oplegnathus fasciatus. Next base: position 751,518 of record NTHP01000292.1, on the reverse strand, counting down.
ATTAACGTAGAGCTTCTTCAGCTCTGGAGAAATAAAAAGATGCTTTTCTCACATAAGCTGCTGTTTTATTCCACGACACAAACATAATCAAATACACAAGCCACTGGTGACAGAGTACTGACACAACATATTCAAGCAGAAGTACAAAAATTCCAGAACACATAAAGCACCAACGTCCACACATGCCACTGCACAATAATGAAGCACCTCTTCCAGGAATCGCATCCAACCTGTGAAGTGCGAACAGACTCTGCTGTCAAAACAGCAGCTCATTTCCACCGTGGCACCCGGCAGAGTGCTGCATCATCTCAACACCCGAATATACCAGACTGCACCTAACGACTTCATGCATTATAGAAACTTTATGGACAACAAACATCTGGCTAAATAAGTTAAGTACATATGTAAGTGAATTTTCTTGAATGTCCCTGTCCTTGATTTACATGTCATGTTTACCGTGCATGATGGTGCATCACAAGCAACAGTGAAACTGTGGCACTGTGTCTGTGACACATGTTGAGGTGATATAACTATAAATATATAGATAGATTCAGTTTATATCCTCAAAAATGTAACTACACATCGGGGCAACAGAGATACACAAGAACTGTAACTGATCAGCTTGGGCTGCTTGGGTTTTCTCCTACAATTTTCCGATCCCGGTGAAGTTTGTGGACAGTGAAGACAGCAATAAGGAAGAATGAAACTATGTAAATATGTCAATTGTGTGGCGGCTGCTATTCAGTAAGATACCTGGATCATGATAGTTCACTGTCACTCTGTATCTAAGTGACCTGATCACATACACTACATCCATCTAGTGCTGCAGTGGTGTTATCAATGAGTGAAATCTCACACTGAACTTTAAATCAAAACCTATGCCCATCAAGTATAATTCAAGCTCATATTATTAAGTATTAATATAATTACCATGCAAAGGAGGGTAGATTATACTAGATATCAATAATGTTAGTACATTTTCCTCACAAAAAAAATCTCAAACAGTTTAAAGTAACTGAGCAAACAACTAAGTGCACTCTGACTCAAAAGGGATGAAAATATTTGAGTCAGATCTGTGAAAGTTGGCACAGTAAAATTAAAAATTTAACAAGCAATAATACATAGTGTGCACAGTGTTTAAGGTATGAAAGATAAAGAAGAAGGTTGAAATGATCTACCTTCTGCTGTTCACTGGACAAACAGTATATCCAACCCTTCACCATACAAGAAATGACAATTTTCAATGTATGACTTTCAAATTGAAAATTAGCGTCTTCCCATTTTTGATTCTATGTGTGCTTTTGAAAGCTGTAACCTAGTTATCCCTTCTACTAGGCATTTCCATTTCAAAAGCTTTATAACTTTCTTATCGTTAACATAAAGAAGGATTTGCTCACTCCTAATTGCTCAATCGTGCAGAGAAAAAGATAAAAACACATAAAACAGCAACTAAAAAAGACCCAACTTTCCAAATTTGCTCCAAGTAAAGACAGCTTTTACTTTTTCTTGTGGTGTTGACAGGACGTTTGAGGTCATCACTGATTCATGGGTTAAGATTTTGATTGTTTGGTGTTGTTCTTGGATGCTACAATAGTAGTGTCAATCTTTTACTGCTGTGGTTTAGGTGAAAAAGTCTGCTCAGCTGCATTGATACAAGTGTTGTGTCTGTGTGTAGTAAAGCTAGTGCGGCAGAAGCTTGTGGGACAGACCTGTCCTGAAAGGTCCTGAAGGGGGTGTGGAATTTTTAGTGTGTGTGTGTGTGTGTGTCTTTCTTTTGTGTCTGTCTCCCTTTAATGATGATGGCTGTATGGGTTCTTTGTGTGGGTGTGTCTCTGAATGTGTAGCTGAATATGCCGCCGCTGCTGCTGCTGCTGTGTGTATGTGAGAGTGTGTAGTGTAGTGTGTGCCACCAGTGTGCTTGATCAGCAGTCCTGCTGCTATCCCATTAACTCTGCTGCCGCAGGGCATGCTGGTGCGACCCAAAGGACCCTGGGTAACAGCAGGTTCCAGCGAGGTCATTTCCATTCAACTGCCTCACTCCAACTGGCCCACTGCTGCACCATCCTGTGCGTGTGTGTGAGTAAGTGTAAGAGAGAGAGCTTGGATGGACATCCAATAATAAACTGTTTAATCACAGGCCTTGGCCAAATAAGATAAAAAAAAACAACAAAATCTGAAATCTGAATAGAGATACATAATCAGCCACATAACCTCACTGATTGATTAAAGAAAGGGCATAAAACAGGCATGGAAACAGTGCCTGCCTCAGGAAAACATTCACAATTTGTATTCACAATATTTAATTCATTTTGTATGTAATTTTTCATGAATATATGCATACATTCCTTTATGTACGATATATTTTCCTTTTGGCTGATTCCATTTCTGTTAATGACTGTTTATTACAAGTTTAAGAATTTGTTTAATTCAAAGTTCTTTTATCGTCGTACCTGCTTTGCAACAATCGGTGTTACACATTCATGCAAGTAACTATAAGTATGCAGATGTACTGTATTTGTACTGTATCTGCATATACAGTATGTGACCATGTGTGTGTGTATGGTCATGCACTGAAAACATGTTCGTGTATAATATTATATTTCCAAGTTATATTTTGCCCTCCACACCCGGTTGGTCTGCAACAGTAAAAATCCACACCATTATGTTCAACTTTGTCTAAAGCAACTTTCATTTTCCCCAAACACATACATTGGGAGCAATTGGGGGAGGAACTGGGATTAATCCACTAACCATAAGATCAAGTTGAGTGTGTTCTGTTAATTGTCCTACAATTACACACTTCAGTGGTTAAAGTGCATCAGTTAAGCCAATTTGTATGTATACAGTACATCAGCGTTTGTTGAAATGTTGTGGGGGATTTGAGTGTTCAAACTCATTGCTAGGTATGTGGTGGTTAACTGCAGTCTTTGGATTTGAACAGGCATATCCAATATGAGTGTAAAACAGTGTTGATGTGCTGCTAGAAGAAGAAAAAATAATGAATTGCAAATCTGAATCACAAGCACTGAAAGCCTTATGTGAGATCAATTTGATTCGATTAATTATAAATAATTCATTTGATTGATCCACACAAAATTGGTCCATGTGAAAACAACTTGATAACAGATTGAGTTCCCTGAGATACAACTCTGAACATGCAGCACTTTTATTCCATTTTGTTTAAAAATAATATGTATGGCTACAGACAGAATTGTGTAAGTGAAAGGCTTGAGAGGGTCAGTTCAGTATATTCTGTTCTTTTACCAAAAGAAATAGGGAGAATGTACGTTTACATGAGAACAAGTGGATTGTTCACAGGTATGTATGATGAAAGATGAAATAAAATACAGTTTATAAAGGTCCTACAATGATATTGTGTACCTGTGTATGCATGCTGTTGAAGCTTATCTTTATGAGTCCATTACACATGCTGTTATGGTCATTCCTTAGCCAATACAAACCACAGCTGTGGTGCATTTGTGAAATTAGATGCAATCAAGGGGGAACATACCACCTGAAGTTTTAAACAGTTTTGATCACTCTCTACCTATTCTACTAGCATTTTTTGGAATCTCAAAGTACTCAGAATAATTACTCTAAAATAAGTACATATACAGTACTTAAGTTTTTTGTTTCCAAGATTACTAAAATGAAATAGTGTAATGAACTGATCTTAATTACTGATTCATCAGCCTATAAGGCCTCAGCTGTCCAGCTCTTATGCTGCATTTCTTGGCCCTTGGATTTTAACTCTGTTTTGACATTTTAATAAAGTTTTCTGAGCTCCGACATCTCACAACAGCTCTTTTCTTTCTGATACCTTCACTATACTTTTGAAGGGACACTTTATTTCTGGTTTTTGTTGTTGACTTACTGAACATTGATGTGTGATGCAGTCGGCTTTCTGTTCCACTAGACAACCTTGTCTGATTTTGTTGTCAGTCTAGGTCCACCAGACCTTTTTCAATCACAGAGCTTCCCAGTATCTAGATACCTTCTGATAGTGTTAGCCACAGTGCTCAAAGGTAATTTAAGTTTTTGGCAACATCTCTGAAACACGGTCTTTTATGCCTCAAAGTAATAATAGCTTGCCTTTTGTCTGTCATGAGCTGACATTTGCCTGTCTTGATGTCTGCTGAGAGTTCCACCAAAGACTGAAACTTTTAAGGGCCAAATAATTGGTGAGTAAAGCGTATGCATTCGCATCTCATTTTCACATGATACAAACCTATCAGTTAGTTAAGATGGTGCTGTGGACAGCTGCCGTGTCTCGAGCTCTGCCTCAATTTAGCTTTTTATCTGTTTTATTTTGTTATTTAATTTGGATTTTTTGGAAACATGCACACTGCCCAGGAGAGCCCTATCATATCAATATGATAGAGAACAACTTCTGCACATCCAGTCGTTGGTGGACAGCACTTTTTCACCACGACCGATGAACAATGGGGAATATCCATAGCTAGGATAATCTGTTGTTGTAGGCCTACCTGGGGAGCAGAGGCGATGAAGGAAAACGAGGGAGAAGGTGTCTGCTTCATGGTAAACAACCAGTGGTGCTCAGATGTGGAGATTATTTCTACGGGCTGTTCTCCCGACCTAAAGCACCTCATGATCGGATGCCGGAATTATTATCTCCCAAGGGAGTTTACATTGGTCGTTCTCACAGCTGGGTACATTCCACCAACCATGCCCTGGACGAGCTTTATGGAGTTATCGACAGGACCGAGACCTCATGGATGGATGCTGCTGTTATTTGATGAAAGAAGAGGATTGAAAGTCCTAACCATGTAAAATGGCAAACAATATGTGTAGGCAGAAATTGGTGTGTACACACTACGGTGTCTTGAATCAAGTAATGCTTCTTGAGAAGTTATAAGCCAACCCACACATTTCACTCAGGTGGGTAAGTTTGTTGTTTGCTTATCATTGACATTGGTATGCAGCACCACAACTATGGACTTCCTACCTCAGGAGTTTTGGCCTGTAGGGCCAATCTATATCCTGCAGTCTGACCGAAATGTAGATGAACGGCAGGCTTGAATATTTGCAAAAACAAGCACACATGCCCAGAAAAAAAATACAGCTATTTCTTCTGCAATACCTGTCCAAGCATGTGATGAGCAAGTAGCCTCACTCTCCCCAGTTTTTAAAAAGGTATTGCCGATATTATTTCTTACCAAAATATAGTAGCCAAAGGTTTCCATGAGGTCTTTCCGTACAGTGAGATTATCAGACAGGCTCTTTTCAGTAAGTAAGACTTATTTTAAGAAAATTCAAATCGAAATTGAGGTTTAATAGTAGTTGAGTCACATTACCACAAAAACCTATCCTTGATGTTTTGTGTTGGCTTGTTAGTTTCCCCTAAAACATGATTTATCATTTTGATTACTTGAAAAAATTAAAGAGGGTATTTTGAAAAAAGTATGTAACTTCTTCCTAAATAAACTGGGATGTGCTCTTTACAAAGAATATTTTAACACTGAAGATTACTTAATTTAATTTCTTAATGTGATAGTAAATTAATGGTCTAATTGATCATATGATTCACTCATCATCAAGGTACAGTAAGTAATCATTTACTGATGACAGGTGGTGCAGGTTGCCCAGCAGCAGGTCGAGCTTTATATCATCTTTATCTCTTCTTACAGCTTCATCATTTATCTCTCTTATTCACAACACTTTGGTGTAATTGGGTCAGACCTAATTGCTCTGCTGTCCTTTGGCTCAGGTAGAAATGGGTGTAATTAGCCCTAGGTCACTTTCAGAATGGGTCTTTATTAGTTTATGTACATCAGATTTGGGTAGCAGAGGCACGGATCCAATTCAGAACAGTCCAACCCCATGAGCTGATGTAGACCTTTCTTTAGAGACAACACATTTGTTTCAACCTCGCTACACAATAATGTCATCAGAATAAAATTAAAGTCTCTATCGTATCAAGAGCTCTGCACCCAGTTACATATGCTGTATGTGTACCAGTTACATATGCCGTACAGGGGTCAGGTGACGTGGATAATTATAGGACAAACCGCCTGTCATATGGCAGCACACAGAGTTCCAGCACCTGTGGGCCCAATGCTCACTGATAATTTTGATACCAGAGTATTCATGTTTGCTTGTATGTAACAGATGTAGTGTTTGTGTGACAGGACAGGCTTTGGTAATTATTGAAAGGATGTGTTCAGACTGTGTGTCTAAAAAAAGTGGTGCAATTTCACTCATTGGAAAGATGTAGGTCAATGGAAAGATACAACTGTCATAAAAGATGCTCACCATGGCACAAACTGAGAAAGATACGTCTAAGTTGAGAAAATGTTTAACTTCAGCCAAAGATGATAGTACTCAATTAATGTATGGAGATTGGAGGCAAAAGGAGAGTGGTCTGGAGGAAAATAACAGGAATAACTGGAGTTCCTGTTAAATTGTGAGATCAGTCCAACTTTAAGTAGAAGTCACTGTGAATCAAACAAAACGATCTTGTTGAGAATATGATAAATTAGCACTGGCAATTTATACTGTACAGCTTTGCTTTACTTTGCACTAGTGTTGTCAGCCCATGGTTTTCATTGTGCTTGTAGAGATGAAAAGTATGCAGAAACAGACAGCTATCAATGACTGCCTCAGACGCCGATTCGACTTGTTACTGGGTGGAAAGCTAATCTCTTCACTCAGAAAATTACAATTCATATGAACTCTAGTTTCAGTGTGGGTGATGATGCAGTCAGGTTCAGTTTAGGCAACTAAAACTACTTAGTTAAAGAGGCTGTATATAACAATTTACACGTATTAGACGTTTATTGTTGCCAATGTGTGAACAGATTGTAACATAACTTAAAAAATGAGACTTTCTCAGTTGACTGTAACGGCCTGTAGACTGATTTCTATGTAAAGGACTCGGACGGTTTTGAGTGCCTTTCATCTCTTCAGCTCTGCTACAGCGCCAACAGTGTGCAACATTAGCTAAACGACCGGCACACACCACAACACAGACTCACAACTCGACACAGGCAGCACATCTTATTTATAATATTCCATCTGGTTCACTCGCCGCTTTCATCCAGCTAATGTAGCTCTGCTGATGCTGCTGAGCCTCTCAGTGAAGGCTAGACAAACAGCATAAGCTAAAAGCTATTTTTTTAACAACTTTATTGAAAAGCAAGCTGTCAACATGATGCCTGTCAATCACGTTCAGTCTCGTGTGTCACGTCACTGTTTTGGCCGATGCTGGCTTGTTCTCAGGGAGTGAGAGCAACAGGATGCCGACTGCAGGTGACTTAACGGCCACAGGTGTCACTGTTAACACGCAATTACTGAAAGTCACACACAGCCCTTTTAAAGCAGCTCTGCGGAACTTTTCATTTTGTGTTGATTTTGGCGGTCCCTGTGTACAAAGGCGGTAGTGTTTCACCTAACATTAGGTTACATGTTCCCTCCATTTCACTCCCTGCTGCAAGGAGACTACTTCTCCGGGAGGAGAGCGGGCGGCAGCTCCGGAGACGGACCTTCAGTTAGCGGCTGAAGCAACTGGAATTCAGCCAGAGCAAACCCCAGCGCTGTCTCGTCTGATGTCGCGGAAAACCCCAACTCGGAGGCAAGCATTAAGAATAACTATTCGAAACTAAAAGAAATAGCCAATCTTCTCAGTGTTGGTCTCGTTTGCTTATGTATGACAATCTCCTCTATATTCCACAAGGTTTACAATGCCTGTATTGCTTTGCATTTTATTAAAATAACGCTTACACTGGCGTCAACACTGAAACCTGTGCTTTTGGGTCAGGGGCAGGCTTTGAATCCATTCTCACATAAGCTGTGATTGAAAAAATGAAATGTCTGAGGACTGTGAGTTTAGCTGCGGGCCAGATAAAGCATGTTCCTATTTCTTCAGCAGCGATATCAGTGCATTTGGAAGTCTTCAGGGTAGAGGTTATCAACAAATCCTCCTGCAGCACAGGACGATGACAGTCTACCTGTCCTTTAAAAACCTCGAATACCTGATATAATATCCCACCCTGCTTTTAAAAGAGGCACTAGCAGTGGATGTACTTCAGGATTTTTTTATTGAAACACAAAGGAGGATGAGAAGAATGCTCAGTGGTGGTCAAAGCAGAGGCAGAATGCTGATGACATTTTTTCATACACATATATACTGCATATACTGTACATATATACACAGTGTACAGTATATCTTCCTCTTAATGGATTGGGCACGAAAATAACTGAAATAACTATAAATTCAAGAGATGTTCTTCTAACCCCTGAGGTTGTGTGTACTTCCAGATGATGAATGACCTATTCAAAACACCAAATGATGTGGATTGACTGTAAAATCATTCTCTGGTCTAAAACGTTGTTGCTCAAAGTGTTTTCACTTTTCATCTGACAGCAGGGAAAGAAAAAGGTCAGGAAGAAGCAAAAGCAGATCAGAGTAGTGTACAAAGAGAGACAAACCCTTTCAGGAATGACAGGATACAGCATTTATGACAGGATGCCAAAATAAACTCTTACATGTATAGAAATGCAATAGGCTATCACAGCTAGAGTTCCACTGAAATCGCAATGCCAAAAAAGATACCATGCCGCAACCATAGTTTATTTGCCATAATATGCCATTTATTTTGCCGTAATTACATTTTTTATTTATATAGCCCATATATATGTATCACAAATCACAAGTTTAGCTCAAAGAGCTGTACAGTCTGTACAGCATATAACACCCTCTGTCCTTAGACCCTAGATTCAGATAAGGAAAAATCCCCCCCCCCAAAAAAAACCATGGAAGAAACATGGAAGAAACCTTGGGAAGAGAAACAGAGGCGGCATCCCTCTCCCAGGACAGACAAATATGCAAGAGATGACTTGTGTGAAGAATAAAGCAACATATGGATGTGGATGACAAAATTATAGAAATTATAAACACATATGAAGAAAAGGATCCAGGAGGACACCAAGCAACTTTCAGGTGGTGCAAAACAGATACAGTAAGACCTGAGCCATATGACCTGAGCCATATTACCTGAGCCATATGACGTCCTCTCACCATGGAGACCTGGAAAGAGAAGAGACTACACAAACACGCAAGAGGCAAAACTAAAGCACACCTTTCACACAGAAAGGAGGAAGAAAACATGTAAGCACAGGGAGAGAGAGTCAATGGCAACATGCACACAAGGGAGAGGGAGAGACAAGGGGAGAGGCTGAATCTCCTGGAGGATCCAAAACATCTGTAAGGAGGCACTGACAGCCAGGGAAGGGAGAGAGCCGATGGTTGAGCGCAGAGTGTGGGATGGAATATAAGGTAGTTTGAAGGGGGGTGCCCATTTAGATTTTTTTTCATCAGAAGTGCTTATGGTCTGATCTGACATGGATAGGGAGCCAATGAAGGAAAGCAAACATTTGCGTAATAAAATAAAAGTTCCCAGTTTTAGTTAAAATTCTGTGCGAGTTAAAAGCAGTTATTTCATGTGCTGATCAAAAGAGAGCGTAGGATCAAACATAACATTGAGATTCTTGGCTGTCAGACTTTGAGACATCATACAGTTGTCGAGAGTTACTGTTACTTTAACAAACTGGTGTCTACGTCGAGCCAATGACCAGCATCTCAGTTTTATCTGAATTTAAGAGCAGGAAATGATTACAAAGTTACGAGACATCCAGTTTTTCAAGCAAGGCCTCTAATTTAATAATTTGGAGTGATCATCAGCCTTTACAGGCACAGAAAGCTGAGTATCATCAGCATAGCAGTGGAAATTATTTCCATGACTGCGTATAATTTGGACAAGAGATCAAATAAAAAGAGCGAAAATTAGAGGGCCAAGAACAGAACCCACATTAGAAAAAAAATTATGTAATATTACGATAGGAAACGCACTGTGTTCTCTCAGATATTAACCACGCTAGAACCAGACCAGAGATGCCAAATTGATTTTCCAGTTGGTCCAGTTGAGTATACAGTGATCAAGGGTGTCAAACGCCGCACTGAGATCCAGTAATAGAAGCACCGAAGTGGAATTTGAGTCCGTAGTAAGCAGAAGATCATTCACCACTTTAGTAAGTGTAGTTTCAGTGGAGTGACAGGCCCTGAAAGCGGACTGAAAATGTTTAAAAAGATTAGTGTTAAATTTGTGGGCCAAAAGTTGCTGAGACACAACTCTTTCTAGCACTAAGTACCAGGTTAGAGACTTGTCAAGCAGCAGACAGAGCATGCGTGAAATTCCATGAAAAAAACACTGTGGTGGTAAATACATCAGCACCCACATTACAAGGACAGACTAGTGTTGCTTCAGATTTAATAAGACAGTGATTTTACACCATGGATGTGACAGGAGAGACAGTCAGAGCAGAAACCTCCATCCCACATGATAGTTCACGCACAAACTGAGTGAAACCAAAAGCATCAAAAAGTGCTAGAAAGGCTTTACTTAGAGGGTCAAAGATCTTATTCAGGTGAATATTAAAATCATCAATGATTAAAATCTCTAAAATCAGAATGAGTAACAAGGTCTGATAGAAATGATCCAAATTCTTCTAAAAATTGGGGATAAGTAGGGGATAAAGAATTTTTTTATAATCGACCTGTGTGTTAAAAGGTTTTTTTGACCATGGTATATGCTATGTTACTTAGAGAGGGACTTCTTTTGTCTCTTGTTGTTCTGTGGTATTGTCAAGAGTTTGCTCTATATCCTGCCACCCCTTTTCTATTTGAACACTCTATTTTGATTGATTTGAGCCCTTTAAAACCCCAGCCCACACCACTACTAGATACTAGATATAAGATGCATATTTTATTTGTTTTGTGTGTGTGTTTTTGGTTTATACACTCCCCTCCAAAAGTATTGGAACAGTGAGGCCAATTCCTGTAATTTTGCTGTAGACTGAAAACATTTGGGTTTGACATCAAAAGATGAATATGA
>NTHP01000292.1:618965-739969 GCA_003416845.1 Oplegnathus fasciatus | reverse complement strand
CCTGTTTTTTAGTAATATCAAAAGGATTATAGATATTGTATAGTTTGATAGGGAATCTTGAATGAATAAGCCATTGTATGTAATCATGGACACACCTCTAACACAGCTGTGGACTATCATGCAATTATGGGCTGTATTTAAGCACTGTGTCACTTTATTATTGATATGTCTTGATAAAGGTCCTTGTGAACGAAACGTCCTTTTTTTAATAAATCAATGCAGAGGTGAAAAGTGTGTGCGGGAATTGACTTTTTTCCATGGAACTGGATTTTTGGGGGATTTGATTCTCTGCAATACAAATTCCCTGTGTGTGTTGCCTTCCATTCGTCTGATAAGGACCAGGTGGTCTGTAAAGTACCACAAGGTGGAATGATTGGAGTCAGTTGCCTTCGACAAAGCAATTCATGGAGATGGTTTTAATAAGAGCCTCAAATGAGTTGAGAATTTATTATCAACACCAAGAAGTTTAATGGAAAGTAAACATTTAGTTAATGACATGTTTCACAAAAAACAACCATATCCAGACCATACTGAAGAATCAAATCATTTATCAGTGAAGGTGTGGTAGTGATCTGATATTTATAAAACCAAATTTGACCATATTGTTGGGGCTGCAGCTTTCAGTAATAATACAATCTGTCAAGCGACCAGTAGATGATGGAGTATTTGGAACAAGATACCTTATATTATTAGTAGAAAACTTTCATGGCCTGCATGTGCAACAGTGTGTGGATACAAGTGTGATTACCTTTACCAGGTGCTTTGTGGGACACTTCACCACCACCAGTTGTAGGCATGATAATTGTATTTTTATTATTCACATATTCAGGTAAAGAGAACTTGAGTAATACGGCAGGGGAGGGAGACACTCTCAATGTGTAGGGTTATCAGTCTGATAGTCTGCACTGTAAAGATTTCCCTGGCTGGACATATTAACTAAGCTAGTGGACTCTGGGCAGCCCCAAAAAGCCGATTATCAACAAAACCAAATTTCTGCTCACTACAATAACGAGCCAGCCAGCGCTTCAGTGAAGTAAGTCTACTGTACATCTCATCATTATCCTTCACTTGTAAGGGACCAGAGACAATTAATCAATGCAGACTCATCTTTCTGGCAAACTCAAACGTCCTGCCTTTGCTTTCGCAAGTTATCTCTGACTGCCTCATCCTTACGTTATTGGTGCAGACATGAATTACGATGTTTCTAAAACTTTCTAAAACTGATGGTGTGTGCCTGGTTTCCCTGATTCTCCCTACATGATCCCAGCAGCCCTATACCCTCTGTGTCGGAAGCTCTTTAAATAAAAAAAATGGAGATGTCTGCACACTAGATTAAAGCTCCCAAAACTATTGAATTGAAAAGAAGAGATCAAACCCTAGTATTATCAAAACGTTGCCTTTTTGCAGATACTCCCCATTGTTCCTTAATTGAATCTGTTATTCTGCAACTGGTCTAAATATAGACAACAACCTAACGTACCAAGGGTACTCATCACATTAGCCAAAAGGAGCTCAAAAATGGATGATGTCCATGTGGTGCAGAAAAAAAAGCAGTCCGCCTCAAATCCCCTGCAGTGGTTTTTGTGGCATTTACCTAAAAGACATTTAACCTTTGTACGGGATGGAATTTCAGGCTCACTCAAACAGGGGTGTATTACTTTATTTGTTCTGAAAGTTCTGAAAGTCCTCTGGATAGGCTATCCTAGGCCCTGGCTGGTCGGGGTTCAGCAGAAACATATTGTGTTTGATGAAAACTTGAACCCACGAGAGAGACTGTACTCACAGATTATGCCAGTTAGCTGAGCAAGCTGGGACATGATGACAGACAAGTGTTACAGGACCATACCCTCTGAAAGTACAAAAGAGGGGGAAAAATACACACACAAGCCTTCATTACTTATAAAGCTTCCTGACATGTCAGCTCCAAAGACCAGAGGCCAATCTCATCCCTGAAGAATTCTGTCGTGGTGGATGGCAGAGCAGTCAAAGGTCGCAAGTCTACAGGCAGCTGGTGCCATATATGACATGAGGCACCACGACTGACTTTAAAAGGCCAAGCCATTGTTACTGTCTGTCAAACCTTCGATTTGTATTTCCATTCAGTGACGGCTTCAGCAAGTGAACTGAGAGACATGAAAAATTACATTTTCAGTTTATCCATTAAATAGGATTAAAATCTAAACATGGAAGTAGGTGTGCAAGGACCTCGGGCCAATGACAGAATAACTGCTTTCTCATCGCATCATTGGATTTTTGGTTCTCCATACCACCACACACCGTACCAGCCTATGCGACAGTGGAAAAATATTGCCCAACGATGTTCTGATATTACAAAATCACCTCTCATCTCACTGATGTTTTGTAACTCAACTATGAACCAGGTAGACTTTCAAAACTGCTAATGATACAACTTATCATACATATTACAAAATGAAAGAAAACCGACAGTGTAGTATTTTAAATAGGAAGTCAATGTGTGCCAGAGAACACCCTTTGGATTCATTTGCCTGCAGCTTAAATAGTATCTTCTCTGGGTTAACAGCACATCTCTACCAAAATGATACAATATTCAAAGGTGGTGTTTTGTTTGTCCAACTGACTCACAGCTATCAGCTGCAGATGAATGTCAGCTGGAGAAGATTCTATGTTATTACATTCATCTTACAGTATACTCGCCACTCCACCGACAATATTGGATAATACACTGGCTTGCCCATGTGGTGACATTGATTCTATTATATATTATTCTATTGTGTACTTTAATCTGCATACTTTGAGTTCAGATCTCAAGTGTGTATTTAAAATGACAACTGTGCCATTGCATCTGTGTGTGAGTGTGAATGTGCCTGTTTCACATGTGTGTGTTTGTGTGCATTTGATTTGTTATTTTTGCATCTCTATGTGTCACAGCATGTTTGCTGAATTGGTAACTCCTAGGTAGAGGCTGTGGACTGTCACAGGTAGAACATGAGGTGAACGCTGACTCTGTGAGCAGAGCAACATGCTGCAGAACAAGACAGGTGCTGGGATGAGAGATGGTAGAGAGAATTAGTATTAAAGAAAGTAAACACTGGGCAGGAATACATGGTAAGATTCGTGAGAAAACATTAAGAAAGAAAGCCAGGATTATATTTTATTTGTCCTTTATCAACAGAATAAAGGGTCTAAAACACAAAGTCAAGAGTTGTACATTGGCTGGCCTTTAGGGCCAGATAAACTTGTTGCAGTTTTCATTAAGTTTTTGGATGCAACCTGTGTGTATTCAGTGCCTGATTTACTAAGACATCAGCTTATTACGCAGTCAGCACCTGGACTGCACCTGGTGTTGCCCTCCAGACGCACTCTGCGAGTAAAGGAGAGCTCAGAAGTGCAGTTCAATGGAATTTCTCTGCTTCTCATCTGCTCAATAAGTACAGCACATGTGTTTGCGCAGGTGCATGATCCTGTAGTTGACCACCACCTATAGTTTTTGCAGCTGGTTATTTGGCCAAGCAAATTAGTGACTTTATCCATTTAATGCATTTTTTCCAATATTTTTTACATCCACCTATTCTTATCTTTTTTCACATGCAAAAGCTCCATGGGCTGATGACGTAAAGGTAAACTTTGCAGTGAAATCTGCAATTTATTATCAAAGTTTCATTTTTAAACAGAATCTTAGTGGTGTGAACATGGTTGGCTAGCTTTTTTTTGGTTCACCAATACATAATTCTGGCTACTAGTTATTTTGTGTCACACAGATAGAGAAAAGGACATGCATGTTGGCTGTCTTGAGTTGGCTGTCAGCTGTCTTTGTAGTGTGCTGAAGGGCAACGTTAAACAGAAGACATGAAGCAAGAAAAATCATTTCTGTGCTAGTTTGAGGTCAGCTTTCATTGACGCTCAACAAAAAAACATATTTTTATTAATCTGCACAATGAATGCAAAGATTAAGAGCCTAAGCAGGATAGAAGGAAGACAGACAAGAGAATGGTCCAAGGAACAGGTCATGGAAGTCCCAATGAATAAACTCTGGGAAATTAATTCTGCCCACACCATTATGTGATACAATTGAATGAAACTGAATTCAATTCCAGTGAACGCTTGGTAGGACTGATGGTTCTGCCACATACTTCCCTTTGAAGGATACTGTGACATTAATAGATAGATAGGAGTAGCAAAAGGTTGGTGCAGTGGAGAGATTTTGTTTAAAGAAGTGGCTCTTCACCATATAAGATAAGATAAGACAAGATACACCTTTATTGATGTGTGAGAAATGGGTCTGTGTGTGTTATGTGGTGTTATAGTCTGCGGTCTCCACTGCTGTTGTACAGACTGATGGTAGCAGATACAAATGAGCCCCTGAAGCGCTTTGTTGTGCACCTGGGTGGGATTATCTGGTTGCTGAATGAGCTGCCTATCTTCCACAGCTCGTCACGGAGACGATGAGAGGGGTTGTCCAGGATGGCTTTCATCCTCCTCTCTGCCACTCACTCCAGACTGTCACTTCCAGCCCGACTACAGAGCTGGCCTTCCTTACCAGCTTGTTGAGTCTGCTGGCCTCACCAGCCTTGACGCCACCACCCCAGGACACCACAGCAAAAGAACAGCCAGCATGTTCAGCCAGATATGAGAGAGGACACATACAATCAGCATCTGATGACCCATTTAGGGTCTTGATAAATTATATTTACTTTATAAATTTAAGAGACTTACGTGTAAAGAGGTGAAGCGTGTGTTTTATGTCTTGCAGTTCTGTTTCTCCCTCTCTCTCTGTCTCTCCCTCTCAATAACAGCACAGCAATGCGGTTTCCTTTCATATACTGAATTGGACTGCAAGAGTTTCGTTATCAAATACATGCCTGCTTATGCTTGCACATGTACTATAGATTCATATGCATTCTGTATCTGCTTGCACACACGGACATGTAATAATAATAGTTGTGTTTCTACCAGTATAATGAAGGCAGAAATCCTGTCTAACTTGAAAAGTTCAGCTTTGTTTATGTGCTTGTTAATCTGCAAAGGGAGAGTGAGTGGGTAGAAGAAGGCTTGTGTATTTGTTTGTGTGAATGTGTGTGTACGAACTGTATGTGGTGGATGTTGTGTGTGATTTTTCCGGCTGTGACTACGTGCCTCTCTACTGTTTTCCAGTCTCGTCATCAAATTGATCTGCCTGAATGTTTGTGGTATTGAATGTCCCCTTTCCCCCGAGGAGAGCGGGCAGTGCTCACTGACTGATTCTTTCTCATTCTCCTTCTCTTCTCCATCTTTCTTACTCTTGCCGTCAGGTCTCCCAGGGGACAGAAACAAAGAGAGATAAAATTGTGGATATGCAAGAGTCAATATTGGCATCGTGACTTTTTCTGTTCCATTGCACCCATCATACCAACTGAATAGACACGAGGAGGACTAAGAATGAACTTTAATGGAAACCTCCTCCACAACATCAATTCCATCTCCTTCATGTTAACCTTGCACACAAATGTCCCTTAAGTCACCCTTGTTGATATGCTTTATTATAGCAGGAGGAATGAACCAAGCTTTCTGAAACTTTTAAGAAAAGACAATGACATAACATAACACAGGTGTATTCTAGGACACTGTGACATCACACCTGGGTGTAGTTACCGGTGCAATGGAGACCTGAAACTTTCAACCAGAGAGAGCAGTAAAACACTACTTTTCAGCCTGGTGTTAAGTCCATGTCATACCTTATTTCTACATGCTTAGTGACCAACATTTTTACATTATATGCAAAAAAAAAAATTTGTTCGAGCACAATACAGCAATGCTGGCAGTCACTCAACTATTCTGACTTTCCAACAAAGCGGCCTCCCGCTCCCTCTGCCAATCTACTGCATTAGTTTCATTAGAATGGGTCCCCAGATCCTGCTTGTCTTGTCTTGTTTTGATTGACTTATAAAAGGAAAAAAAAAAATTCTGAAATATCCGGCACTATTTAGATTTAATGACACCATCCTTAAATCACTTATTAAAATGTAAAATGACTAAAACAAGTCTGTCTTATCTCATGACAGCCTCTGAGATAGTGATGACATTTCCGTGCAAGCTGCATTTGTATTATCTGCCTCACTTGAGTGAAAAGTAGTGAGACTGTTGAATTCGATTAACCATTAGTATGTGTAAGAAAATTGCTGTTACTTTGAAGGTTCAGTGAGATTGGTGTAGTGCTGTCATTCTTGTCAGGGTGAAATATTGATGTGGGGTTACTTCAGTAAGAGTAAATTATTCTTGTTAAGATATTATTTCACTGCATGTTAATGCATTCCCTGAGACGTCCACTTCATCTGGAAAAGATTTATTCTTTCAGTCAGTGCTTTTAATTGTCCCCCATTCTCTCCTCGACTCCTCGACCTGCCTTTGAGAAGACTGTCACTGCATTTCACAGTTTCGTGCCATGTCTAGAGTTGAATTTGTAAATTTTCCTTTTTAACTGTCTGTGCTTCAAACAGAGGAGTCTCCTGCAACTTCATCATTATTGGTCCATTTTTCACCAGCGCTGTCTTCTTTTTCTCTCTCTATCTCTGACCCCTGCCTTCTCATCAATAATACTGTCCCCTCTGTCTGTCCACTTATGTGTTTGACCGCTGTCTTACCCAGAGCACATTGCCAGTTTCCCCACTTCCCACTGTGAAGACATCATGGAATCAGTAGTCCTCTCTTGTAAAATCTTTCATATCTGAATTTCTGAACCAGATTTAGTGCAATATTTCTTTCCGAAAAAAACACATGCTGCTTACGAGACGGCATGCTTTCTTCCTTTATCACTAAGATCAACTTGTATCACAGTTGGTTGTGGCATGGCAGTTCACCAGCCTCATCTCTTTTAGAAATAGGGCAACAGTAGAAATAACACGTTTCCTAGTGGGCACCACTGAGAGGAAGCACTGTTGCCTCCATGCCAGCCTCAACTAGTATATTGATTATTGAGTATGATGTTGTCAACTAGCTAAGCCACATCCCTCCAATGAGCAGTCTTCAGCATCTTTAATCCCATGACACTGTGTGAACTGTTCAAAATCCTGCACTCCCTCTCTGTGCCATTTGTGCCAGCTGGCTACCAACCAGATTACAACTTAACAAGTGAGACGGCAAAAAGTAACTGAAAAAAAGAAGTAAAGAATATGACTGACATTGTGACCAATTTTTATGTGGATAAAAGAAGGCAAGAGGCTTGTAGGAGTCTGTGGGGATGAGCAACTGGTGCAGGCAGGTGTAGTTATGTGAAAGACTGTTACAAAGAAGTCCATTAGATAGAATGAAGAAAAATTTCACATAGTAGGGCAGTGGTTCCCAACTTTTTTTGGCTTGTGAACCTTTAAAATGAAGCAATAACCACTCGTGAACCCTCCTCCCAGGTCTTTGTGAACATGAGCTGTGAGCAGTTTAACCAAAGAGTGATATTTCTTTCTCAGATTGTTTGATGTGAAGGTTTTTACAGTCCTGAGGGGATAAAAGTACCCATTATTTTTCAAGAAAAAAGCAAAAAAAGTAAAAATTAATATTTCTGTCTCACCCCATTATCACCTTGTGATACCCCAGGTTTTCTGTGCAAGAAACTTTAATTTGCACTCAAAAGTGTTTGATGCTTGGATCTACATGAGAGTATGACAACCCACTGTATTCATTGTTATTCAGTGTACCTCCAGTGAATATTGTGCAGCCATCAGCTGTATTTTACATCAACAAAAGCAATGCCAACACACAGAAAATGTGCTTGATTATTTACCAATACAAAAAGCAAGTCCTTCAGATGTTTTTTTGTGTCTGCAAGACAACAAACAAATAACTGTGTTTGATGGCAAGCAATTATGGGGATTACAGCTGAATTCCAAATAAAGCTTGGAACAATTAATTCTTGAAAACTGTATAGATACCACACAGTCTTCATGTATCTATTGTACATTAGAGAGTTAAAAATTCTCAAAGCGAATGGGGCTTGCCGACATATTGTGGACAAAATTTCAAATTGGTCTGTCTTAGAGAATGTTTGAGACACACAGACACACTTTGACACAAAATAATGAAACGGGAAATTGAGTCAGATATGATTATCTGTCTACCTCGGCAATGACGTCAGCACCACTGGATACCTTTCATTTATTGAACATTGTCATCATTGTGTGACACTCAAAACTGTCAGCCCCACAACACATACCGATGGATCAAATACTAAAAGGAATTGGCCTCACCAACACCAAAGTGTTAAATGCTTCAGTGGCCAGGCATGGCTTGATGCAAACCATTTCAAAGACATATCTAAATGCTGATCCTGACACATGGCTGCTTTGTTATGATCATTAAAGTTACTTGAGGAGCATCTGTGACATGTAAACTTTTACAGAGTACTGAATCTAGATTCAAGCTGTGGCTTAGTCAAGTGCGTCAGTATATCAATCTGTCCACTCGACATATGTTTTGGTACGAACACAACTGTGCATAAAGAAAATCCACTTGGGGAAGAATAAGTATGCAAGTGCTTCCTCCCACTTAGTGACAGTAAAGTGATTCATCATCTACAAAGAAAATCCTTGACACAACCTTGCCTCACATACACCCAGGCTTCTTCAACAAATGAGCGTGATACATTAAACTCGCCAGAGTTGAAGGTGTAGTTTGCAATCCTGGAGAAAGCTTGTTGGTCTTGGAACTCAACAGTGCTCCTTTAGAATTGCAGACTACACCTTTAAGGTAGGTGGAGTGAAAAAAAAAAGTTTCTTTTAAGGGTGTGTTTACTCTTGAGCTGATTAGAAAGTGTTTTTCTAGATCCAAAGCTGTTAGTCCTGAAAGTTTGTGTGAAAGCTGTTGTCGAATCCAGACCGTTTGATGGTCTGGGATTTCCATCGAGAAAGTGCACTCCCCTGGAGTCTATACCAAATGTAAGCCCTGTGCTCCACACATTAGAAACTGAATAGAGTGATTTGTTGAATGAGTTACGTTAATGTGTGTCATTGCAAAAAGAAAAAAACAAGCCTGGGACAGGAGCCAAAAAGGTGGTATATACAGTTTAACATGAAAAATGATAACATTTTACAGTTAGTTGATGTTCCACAGCTGAATACAGACTTAGACTTGTGGCTCTAGTACCTCATTTAACTCTGAAAGTGCCAGAAGACTTATGACAGTATAATTTCCAATCACACTGAAAAAGTTTCAGTTTTAAAAAAGGGGACACAACTAAAAGTATGGTGCAAAGTCAAATGCAACTCTAGCATTTGATACTTATTTTGACTCTTTCAATTTATCGTGAATTTGGATGATATTAAGTCATTAGGGCGACTTCAGATTCATGTAAACAATGTCAGCAAATTGTATTTGCTCCAAACAGTAAGTCAGAGCTTGTACATTCATATTCATATATTGAACTGACATTCAAAAAATTACCCCGGGGAAACTATTACCATTCATCACTTAATGTGAATGCTTCCACTAAATAGGCTGCAGATTAAATCACTTCAATTTAGGTGTCAAAAACAACAGTCATGCTCTTGTTATCACAAAGTACAAACAGAAACCTCCATGAAGCAGTGACACCATCAACCAATTCCTGGGGAATGGATCCATCTGTCTGCCATCTGCCACTGATCAGGTAATTTGTCCACTCACACTGGTTGGTGATGCTAATATAAAATGTGCTGCAGTGGAAATTAATGTCAAACAATGCCTCAAAAGCATGTTGTAATACACAGAATGAATTGTGATAAAGACAGAACGACAATGGGAGAAGTCTGGGTGGGAGTGATCTTTATCTGGAGAGTCAACAAGGCTTTAATACTTGCAGGCTTACAGTATGTATGGAATAAATAATGTGTTACACAAGTTCGTACAATGTCAGTCAGAAAGGAGCATTTTCTGTGGCCAGAGTGGTGCCTGTTATCCTTTAAAATAACCATGCATAAGCAGCATACCTTTTTTCATTTCAAGCATTAAGTGTAATGAAAAAGGGCAGGGATACAGTGGGCTGTGGGCTTGATTTCATGCTAACAAAATTATGCTTTGGATAAATGCTTTTCTCCCACCCAGAACTAATCAAGGATGCTATTTCTGAACTCAGTCAGCTCATTGAAAGTTTGCTCACCTTTCAACATTTCTTTTCTTTTTTTTTTTTTGTCAAATGTACATGAAATCCTCTACAATTAGGATCTTGTGCATTGCGTCAGTATACTATTTCATGGTGAGGACACAAAATGTCCCCTTGTTCCAAAAGTGTCCCCACTCTCAAGGTCTAAAGTTGGTCCTCACAAAGACAGAAGTACAAGACAAGCCTAACACACATGCCCACACACAGCACAGGCAGCCACATACAATCTAGTCGACATGCAAGAAATATGAATATGTTCATGTCTAACATCATCACACAACTGTGAACTCTTAACACAAAACATGCTGTACATTTGTGAGGAGCCAAATGTGCCGATGAAGAGAGAGCAAACAGAATGTAAACTGGACATAGCGCTGAACCAATACAAGTTGTTCATTTTTGCAGCTGGCTAAAGGACATTGTGATGATAGCTGTTTGCATCAAAAACTAATTGATGAGAGATCATCGGGGATCCACTGATATGGATGCAACTTGAAGCACAGCAGAAAACACTAAAGCCATTTGTAAGACTTGGCATGCAAATCAACACAGATGTGCATAATCCGTTATTATTGCTAACCCAAAATGTAATGACGGAGCAAATCATATAGCTAGAGCTTAACTGCATCTAGTGAGTGAGTGAGAGTTTAATTGTTTCAGCCCTCCCGAGAGCCTTTCTGGCAGAACAAGAGCAAAGTTCCTGCCAGTAGAGCTGGAGTTGTTGCCCGTGGACACAAACAACAAATGAAGTACATGTCAAATGAGTGCAGCTAATGATTGGAAATCACACTGCAGACTTGGACATGTTACATTCAAATATGAGTCAACTCTTGCTGTTGTGATCCAAATGGTGTGATCCGCAGTTTTTTTCCCCTCCTCAATAAGTCAAATGGTTCAAGGCTATTTTCTTACAGACGCTCTGTCAAAAATCCTGTATCTAGCAAAATATGAAAAGTGTGCAAAGTGCAATTTCCTGTTACAATTTATTTCCCTCATACTTAAAATAAAATATTGTCTGTGTTGTCTTTCTTTGCAATGCATCATCCAAGTGACTTTTACAGCAATGCTTGCCCAAGTGTAACTGTTCTCAACATTGCTATAGTGGAGAAAATCTGTGCAGAATTTATATGGCCATAATCATAACCAATTCAGCTTTGCAAAGCTTTTATGAGCTTCCTATGAACATCTGATCGGTATGAAGAAACACTGCCGTACTGCAATTTACAAGAATGCTAAGCAAAAATACTCATATATCATGGTACTGTGGGACATTTTAGAAAAACAGATTGTCCTGAATGGCACATTTTGAGTTTTAATTACAATAAGTTAAGATAAAAAAAACCCAAAACAAAACAGTAACTCAAAGATTTGCTTGTGTAAATTCCTCTCTTTCGCCAAGAAAGTAAGATATCCAACAAAGTTTAAACTAGTCCACTGAATACAACAGTGCATCTCCTGAAAATGGAAAACTTGTATAGATAAAATAACAAGATGGGAATGTCTGTTTATTGTGGAAGTGCATTGCATTCACCAAAGATTAAATTATGACTCAGTATATCATATAATAATTACACTAAACACCAAAACATAGCTGTCCGCACTCGGCTAAAACTCTGTGTGCCCCTGACCTGACTACCACAACAACCTACAACATCAGTCTGAAGATAGATCTTGTAATTACAAAATCTGTATTCTGTAATTATGAGATAAAAGTCTTGTAATTATGAGATACACATAGAGATAAGGTCTCCATTTTTTCCACTTGTTTGGCGAATTCAATGTGCTTCTGTAGTCGTTGGCTTATCCGGTGAATTAAATGACAAATCACAAAACATCAATTGATGCAAAAATCCTTTAAATCTATTGTAACCAAAAAATAGTTCCACTTATTGCTTTGGTTTGCTTTTTGGGTAAAGTACTGGGGCAGTGGTGGGCTACAGGTTACAGACCAGAATGTCACTGGTTCGATCCATGGGCCTGCATAATAAATCAGGGTGCATAGGTAAAGGGAAAGAGCAAAGCTTGCCCCTCCCTCATTACCACCACTGATATGCCCATTGAGCAAGGACCGTACCCTTCAGCTACTATAATGAAGCTGAACCAAAATCTGTACCAGCTGAGAAATGTCTGTCTTCTTAGTATATTCTCATATTGTACCGCGTATGGTACAGATACATCATAGCGAGACATGTGTGTATGTCTATATGTAGAACACACAGCAATAAAAAGACACAAACATGTGTTTGTGGATCTACATGTCAGTGTGGACTTGCATGTGCATAATCCACTGTGCAATATGTCCTGTGTTTGATTTGCTGCAACAGACGGCATTGTTGTTTTTTAAAACATACATTTTTTCATGTTTTTCTACCCATTGAATTGACGGAAAGGATGAAAAGCAGTTGAGCTTTTCAAACAGTCAGAAGGTAAATGGGCTGAAGGTGGGGGCACTTAATGTATGAAAGAAAACGCCGAACTCAAGCACCTTCACTTTATAACAAACTGCCAGGAAGGGCGGGCAGGCAGACACAGCCTTTACTTGACATACAGTAAAGCACAGACAGTGTCGAGCTAAAATAACATGCGCTTGTAATGCACTGCTAATTTGAATTGGAAGTGTATTTTTCACAAAGCCATGAGCAGAGTGCATTCTCAATTCTGTTGTGCTTCAAAAGGGATTTTCAGCACGGTCGTCCTAAACAGCACTCAGACTGAGCTGGAAGTAAACAAAACACAAGATCAGCGCAGGTAAGAAAGCGAGAGAGAAGGAGAGGGAGTGAAAAGAAACGACACAGCAGAGCAACACAATGAGAGCCATCCAGCAGGAATGGTGAAAAAAAATTAGCATTAGTTCAGAAACACAAAGCAGTGAGATAAATGCGACTGCGGGGCAGAGAAAAGAGGAGCCAGCAGAGTTAACAAGTGGGAACCATAATGGCCTTCAAACATCTACTTAACCAGCCTGAATGGCCACTTGGTGTGAAGGAGATGTTTCTGACAGAGGGCAAGCTCAGCACAGAAGCCGCTTTTTAAGTGACACAGAGATTACTGGTAAGATTACTGGTAAACAATACAAAGAGGTTTTTCCTGTGCTGGAGTTACCTTGTTTGTGTGCCACATATGCTTTGGATTTTGCTCCCTTTTGTCTTTGTGGTATTTGATCTTGGCCTGGTTTAATTATGCAATGTACAGTACATTTTTAGATCAATGCATCATTAGCATATTAAAGATAGAGGACGATGGAAGAACACAGAAACATGTTGGCGAAGTCTGTTTATTTGGCAATGTTTATATTAACTAGATTTTAAAAGGTTCTTTACATGTGCCCGGTGAACAAAGAACAACTGTGGCAGGAGTGCAGCCGGAAGAAAGTAAAATTATTTCCTTCTTTTTCTGCGTGTTAATATATTCAAAATGATTTCCTACACAACCTCACTTAATCCCAACAAAAGTATATTTCAAGTACTTCAAGTGGTCCAAAATGCTGCTCATAAGCTTTTGACCAGGTCATCCAAAAGGTCTCATGTGACACCAATCTTGATTTCTGTTCAGTGGCTCAAATCAGAATTCAATTCAAAGTTCTTGTGATCACATTTAGAGCCTTACATGGTCAGGCACCTGCGTACATTAGAGATCTGCTGCAGCCCTACATTGCCAGCAGGTCTCAGAGGTCCTCTGATCAGGGTTGTTCTACGATTCAGGCTTAAAACTAAAGGGGACTGTGCTATTGAGGATGTGGCTCTTAAACTGTGGAATTCTCTCCCTTTGGACTTAAGATCTGTTGACGCTGTGGTGACCTTTAAAATGCAGCTTCAAGACCCATTTGTTTGACTTGCCTTTGTGTAATTTTACTTTTATTTTTATTTGTGCTATTTTTTTTCTACTCTATGTTGTTTTACGTCTGTATGCCGGTTGCCTTATTTCATTCGCGAAGCACTTTGTGACATCTCTGCTCTTGAATGGTGCTACATAAAGTCACTTACAGTTGTATAGTAGGCTATTTGTGACATTCCAACACATGCACAGAGTAGCTTAAACAAACTTAAAATAAAAAATACATTAATACAATATAACAAAAAAGAAATATACAATAAACTCATGCACACAGGAGGATAAGGTTTTGCTCTCGTAGTCATGATTGTATTTTAAACCATCTGTTAAAGGGGCTGTATGTAACAGCTTACATGTAATAACCGTTTTTTAATTGTTTTTTATTGCCAATGTGTGAACAGATTGTAACATAACTTAAAAAATGAGACCTTTCCCAACTTTCTCGGTTGCCTGTAACAGCCTGTAGACTGATTTCTATGTAAAGGACTCTCGGCAGTTTTTTCCCAGAGAATCCAACGCAACACGTTCTCACTCCCAACTTGTCACATAGGGACGCTTGGTCCTGACCCATTGGCGTCACTTATTATTTATATATTTATTTTATTTATTTATATATATTTTTCTCAACGTGTAGGATAGTCAAGCAGTTATTCAAAAGTCCTATGATATTTCTAAAAATACACAATGTTAATTTGTTTCCAGATGTACTCGGGATAAGAATGTGACGAATGGAAAATCATGGTTTGTGAAATTGCACTTCAAATGCTACAAATCAGCTTGTGTGTCAATCAAGATGACCCTGAAGCAGTAAATTGAGGTAAACTAAAACTGTATGAAAAACTGAATGCCTTCCCTCGGTACAGAGATCACATACAATTTGAATTCCTATAATATTATACAAACGCTTTTTCCCACAAATATAATGTCCTTAAAAGGGTCTGAACAAACATTGTACCCTTGGCTTTCAAACTTTGCACCTTAGGAGTGATAAGCGCGATGGCTTTATCCCACTTTACCAGAGACTGTGCAGGTGAATGTGGCCTCTCATTTCTGTGGCTGCCTGAAACATTATGTTCCCAGTGTGTCCCCGGAAGGGCCCGAGGTGAGGACAGGCTATTCTCAGCACCCACACTGCAGCGCTGCCCTGTTCCGATTTGACTGACAGCTCAGTTTGAGGGTGGAAGAAAGGCTTTATGTCGCCTCTGGACGATCTGCCAATCACAACTGGACCAACTGCTGTTGTTAAGGATTGTATGAGTATGTGTGAGGGTGTGTGTCTGTGTTACTTGTGTGCACAGACTTCTATAGCTACATCTGATATGAGTCAGGACTGTAGTGTGTGAAGTTTAGAAAATAGTTGGGAAGCTTGTCCATATTGTGTTGTTTTCAATAAGCTCCCTGCCAGTCTCTGAAGTGCAGTTGTCGTAATCACAATGACAAGGAAAGTACACCATTCTAAATCCTTAAACTTCAGGACCATCATGAAGAAGGACAGGTCATTGTCGCAACATGGAGTGTTAAAAGTTGCACCAGGAGCCAAAAAGAGGGCAAAATTGAAACTGATTCTATTTGGGCAAACCTATCTTCCTACAAAATATGTTCATATACCGCTAATTTGCTTTGCCAAAACAGTTTGTGAGGAAACATAATTGCCAAAATTACATTCACTATCAATGTTTTTTGTTGTTGTTGTTTGACTGTTTTTTTCAATCCAGTAAGTCTGACGTCGTTTTACTGCACAGAGAAGCATACATGTACAGTCATGGACACCAGCTGGTTCCCATGTGCACTTACACTGTGATGATTATCTTAGCTTTCCTTCTTTAGAGTCTTGCATACAACCCAAGGAGATTCTAGCGAGCAAAAAAAATATGTTGCCAGTTTGGACATATTACTATGAATTTTAAACACAGCAAGAATTCAATAAGTTCTCCTAATGATAATTTTTTCTCCCATCGCTTTGATCACTGTAATCTCCTGTCCTCCTGTTATTAAAAGGAGGTCGTGGGATCTTATTATTCTTCCACACCACTTGCCTGTTAGTTCTTAGATATTATTAATGCTTTGTTTTATCTGCTAGACATCTTGGAGATATTTTCATCCCCTCTGAGCTGAACTGAGCAGTTTCTGGAAGGCCACTTCTGAGGACATATATATATATACTGTAGCGCCCATCACCTCTAATGAAACTAAGAGATGAAGTAGACAATAGGCATTAAGTATATTGATAAAAGTATATTGTACAACAGCACAACAGAAGACAAGGGGCCCTAAACTTGAATGTATTTATCGATTTATTTACTTAATGTTTATTTTTATAGGGACAAGTACAGTATATTCCATGAACCAATCGCACATACCACAGCATTTAGAGCATGCGTTAGTTTGCAATGCCCGTTCCTAGATGGGCCTTTAAAACACACAAAACACAACAAGGAAATACATACAAAACAGCACAAAACACAAACAATGACACAATAAAAGGAATGAGTGATGCCTTATGTTTTGTCCCAGATTTCCATGAAGTGCATATATACTGTAAAATGGTTTATACCTGTTTGCCATGATGCTCCATGATGTCAACAACAGTCACAAGGCATTTGAAGTATGATCATAACACTTAATACAAGGTTAAGTGTCATAATGCATGTTTTACCCACTGTGTACGAAAGTTTATAAATTGCAATGAACGTCATATTGCTCTCTGTTACTATGCTAGGTGGAAAGTGGTTCTATGGTTCATCATAAGACTTTAATAACAGCTCATTAGCACTTTTTCTTTATTTGAATTGGACAAAGTCATACTTATTCGTATTGAATGTTTTTATCCTAGTAAACAATCTAGAAAAAGAAAAAAGAAATCTCAATTATGGGTTTGGCCATACACGGTCAGTTTTAAACCTGGTTTATCTAACAGTTCCGTTGCATCACAATTTCCTTCCTTTTAAATCTTGATTTAGTCCTCTCCACTGGATCAAGTTAGAAAAAAATTAAAAAGTTTGTTGTTTCAGACTTTCTGAGGAGAGTATTCACAGAAAATTGTGTTTTCAATGTATACTGTTGCAATAGGCACATTAATGCAAGCTCTCTGAGAAGGATATCGCTGATCTTTCTGTCTATACAGATATCTCAAGTTGGCATAACTGATTTCGTTGACATGTGAGGGATGATTCATTGACATCCACACCACTGACTGTGTAAGTTTGCTGACACTGCTCCAATATTCTCATTTTCTCTAAACACGAATATCGATGAATATTTAACAAAATAACTTCAACACATGCAAACACTGTGTCAGCCGTCTACCCCTGTGTTTTTATCCTTTCTGATATATCAGAAAATCCAGTTTGTCATCTGGGGACCGGAGAGGTTTATCTGAAAAAAAAAAAAAAACATTTCAGGGAAATAAATCCAGATAATTTACTTGCGAATAGATGAAAATTATGCTGAGTAATTCTGTAAGATTTCCCTCGCTGCCTGGGGTTGTGGGATTCCATTTGCTCCTTTGCAGGAGACTAATGGGACCTCCAGGAGATTTGAAGCCTGTGATATCAATGGTGCCATGTGGTTATTTCCTTAACAGACAACACAGGTGACCAGCGCAGATTGCTAGTCCACATAATTAGCAGTAAAAGTTTCCTTTGACAAACATTATACATCGTAATGCATCTGTTAAACAGTATGTGTATGGCAGTATTTTTTCTAACATTAGTGTATTATGCAGCTAATTACCACAGTTAATGAAACTTTTTTTCACTTTTTCAGCTACTTTGACACTGCTGTGTTGCAAAGACTAGCTGGAGACTTTGAACGATGTCCTCAGATTATGGCTCAATTGAACTACTTTGGATACAAATGCAGCTTCAGTAATTGTAATGTTATAAAGTAATGATATTCAAAATTATGGATGACACTCATCAATTAACGTCCAATGCATAATGTTTTCAGACAGATTTTCTTTTGAAAACAATGAGAGATTATGAGTCTGGCTATAAGTAGCTAACTACTGCTTATTGTTCTTTTCAGGATTTAGAGAAACTCATTTATGCCTTCGTCTCAAGTATTGTGAACAGTCGGGGTAGTCAACACAAAACTGCAGCACATTCACATGCTGCTGGAATTCTAACAGGAACTAAATTAGTCCTAGAAATGTACAGTATATTGTAAGAAAGACAAACTACGTTGCAGTCCTCCTGCATAAATTTGTCAATGTTTGTAAGGGTCATTGCTTCACATTCTACGTATGTTATCAGTTCTTAGCTCATAGAGCCAACAGACTTGAAGAAAATCTGTATGCAAAGAAAGGCACACCCAAAATTTGTAATGCATACGCTGAATGGTGTAAGTCTGATTAGGAAAAACTCAAATGTGTCTTCTTTCAGTTATCTAGAGTTAGTCACTCTTCGAAGTAGTAGGCCTATCATTGGAGATGTTGAATTTCTTTTAATCTACTGCTGTCAGATTGTAATATACAAGAAAACAGACTGTTTGTTTTGTCTGTTAAAATTGCTCTATTATACAGACGTGAGTTGGTCCATCATCAGCTTGTCCATAAAATGAACACTTCACAGCATGGGATACAACCTCTGTCTGGACAGACTGGTCAAATTGTTGAATCACTTCATTTTGAATTGTGTCTGAAAGCCAATTATCTATTGAACCCATTCTCTCACAGATGGAGATTTAGTGCGCATTGAAGCATTAGTTCATACAGTTCACCATCATGGCTCCTGTCGCCTCTGAAAGCCTTTCGCATGTAAGCCAATGTGCGGCATGCTTCCATGGGTTAAGTTACAGAAGTCAGCAGAAAGTGTCCAGATAAGCTCAGGGTTAAGTAAAGCGGTTGTGAAAAGGGCCGTGGATTGTGTGAATGAATAAAGTAAATAATGTATGTTGCCACCGTAGGAACAGTGGTTATAACCTTCGAAACGAACCACAACCGTGTGTGTGTGCGCTCAAATTCAGCTCATATGACTTATTTTCATCTAAAAGTAATGTAAGTCATATAATTTCCACTTGCAGAATATTTTATCTTTGGATCACTGTCTGCGGTGGGAAGTGGGATATCTGATCTAAATCCAGGTCAAGTGCTTGATCACCCCTCTTCTAAATCAAACACAAATCTCCTCACAGATCTTTACACTTTGGGTTTTCTGTCATATTTCTATGTGTTTTACATTGAGACAGGACTTTAAGATAAAAAAAAAGCTTTCTTTTTGGGTTATGCTGTCAACTGAAAATGAGAAACAGATAAGCTTAAGTTCACTCTGGTGACCTCTGTCTCTCAAACTCCACTAAATATCTCTTAATACTTTTTTGTGTAGTGAATCTGATAAGTAAATAAGTCCTTTATCCAAAAAGATTACTTACACACTGGTAGATGCACAGTGTGTAGCTAAAGCGAAAGTGCAAGGCCATTGTCCTGCCATCTGTCAGATTTTTTTGGTCACACTGCTGACGAGAGGTGATTTGTTGACTGACAGGCTCACTGTTATGTTTTTGGCTGCCACAATCTCTCTTTTTCTTTTTTAAAATTAGATTTACATAAATCTTAAATTAAATTAAGTCTATTCTTTCTCCCTCATTTAAAAATACAGAGTCTATGTACCTAAATATCTAAAAGTGTTCTTAACTACTTACAATAATATGTTACATACATATTACTCAGTTTTACTAATTCAGTTTTTTGGGGGGTTTATTGTTCAGTGCCAAGAATTAATATCTGTGACGACAGAAAATCTTGTGCACATATGTTTTTAATAACATATTGTTTATTAATTGTTACCAAGGTAAATGTTGTGATATAGCCCTAGTGCAGCAAAGCTTACTCCTGAACACACTGGGTGTGGGCAGAGGTGAAACAGACTTGAAACTCTGAAGCTCTGCTTTTTAGCCTGATGTTATGTTACTCTTTAAGCTTGCCATTTTCCCAACTAGGACAAAGTCTGAGGAATCAGTTGCTGACCTCAAATAAGCCTCAATGAAAAAGTCATACATGGATGTTTTGCCATGGCATCAATGCTAAGTCATTGGTAAAAGTATGTTCTCATATGCAAGGTTATTAAAAAGCAACTGACGGACCATGTGTACATACACAAGTAAATACCTGTATGTACTTCAGGACAGGTGTCAGTATCATTCTCTATGGACAATGCCTTTAGAATCAGTAGACCTCAGATTTCGGCCCATCTACACAGTCCCTTGTTACAGCCAACACTTTCTACAGAGGGCGCCTCATTAAAGATTTACACTGCTCACCGCTTAATGAACCAAAGGGAGACAGGAGGGAGAGGAGATGAAGAAGGGACAAAGATGAATTTGAGGGAGGGAGGCCAGCGGAGGGCAAGATGATGAGGTATGTGAGATGTGGACAAGTATCCTGGGTTTCAGGCGTGAAGAGTAGACAGCAGTAAAAGCAATGCACATAAATACAGTAAATGTCCATCTCTGTCTGTCTGTCCAGATGTTTATAGAAATACATTTTTGAACATAATTTCCGCAAATGTTCAGAGACATTGCACAAGGAACTCTCTGGTGGGGCGGCAGTAATAGGCAGTGGCATGGGAACCGGAGGGTGGCCGTGAGAGAACAGGTGTGTATTAGGGTGGGGCAGTCAGGTAATGGGGAAAGAAAGGAAAGTCTGAGGTCATCTGGTAGAAGACTAGAGGATGGCAGGTCTGGGGAGTTGAAGAAAAGTACTTTGCCTTGGGGAAGTGAACAGGGGCTGGAGACAGGGACTGTGAGATTGTGACACTGGTAGCTGGAGAGGTGCCAGTTCACCTCCTGGGCACTGCCAAGGTGTCCTTGAGCAAAGCAACTGCTCAAGGACACCTGCTTGGGTGTTCCTGACTATGTGGCAGCCCCATCACTCTCACATCTCTTCACAATAACTGCTTGTCTACGGGCCCTGTGTGTGCATGTGTGTATTTCGGGCCTATGTATGTGTAAGACAATAACAATGGAGCGAAAAAAATTGAATTTCCCTCAAGGGATTAATAAATTAATTCTTCTTCTTCTTCTTCTTCTTGTCTGAACACTCCCCGCCATCTTGGTTTTTCACACAGACACCCCCCCCCAGACACACACACACACACTCCAGACACACAGTCCCACTATCTCTTTCTCTGCTGCCAAAAGCTGTCAGGAAGATCAAAGTGGGTAAATGCGTTTGATGGAATACTCCATTTTCTTCATTTACTACATAGACTGGTGTGACTTGAAAGAGTTTTCAATGAAATGAACTTAATGCTGGAGTGCATTTCGAAAGAGGAGTGGATATTGGGGGGAAAGATAGCAGATATCTGTGTGAGTGTTCTGAGCTTGTGTGCCAGAGCCGCTCCTCACTTTCTTCTTTATAATTTGTGGAATCAGCTTTCAGTAAAAAGCAAGGCTCAGAATCAAGTTGAAAGGTAGTATAGATAAGCTTTACATTGTTCAAAAAAAACCTATTCTTCTCAAATATCAAGGGGCAACACACTCTTGTTCAGGTGTTATGAAAGTGATATGAATCAGGGTTAATGTAAAATGTCAGCATTGGGCTGCTTTTGCTTCTCTACTCTAAGTCGCCTTTTTCCTCAAATGTTGCCTCTCTGACTTTCTCTCATTCTGTCTCCCGTCTTGCCATTTGTCTTCTTCACCACCTCCACTAATATCATATCCCACCCTCCTCCTCTCCTTTTTTCTCCTTCATACCTCAGACGCACCTCCACCTTCTCCTGTACTCACTAACCAGGATCTCCTTGTTTAACCTTTTAAAAAAGCCTTTTCGGTCATCCCTGAGGGTAATTAAGTAGGCGGGCTCTCCATGTCAATGAACAGACCCCAACTGTTTCTTTCCTTCATTAGTAAAACCGTGACATGAGAAGAAACCATGGCAACCACCACAGAACAGCCGCAGTGGCTGTGTCATGTGATAAAGAAAAGAGATCCACAGTGTAAGGCGTTGTCTGTGTGTATACATCTGTATGTGTTGTGTGTGTGTGTGTGTGTGTGAGTGGGCGGTTATCTCTTGTCAATTAGCCCACACATCTTCTTTGGTCTTATTGATCAAAAGCTTTGATGGCTGTTAATAGGGAGTTTTATTTTGAGATAATTGAGCAAAAAGGACAAATGCATTATTGTCGAGTGTTGCTAATTTCAGGACAGTAGAGCCTATATACAGTACTAAGCTGGAAAGCTTGTGCTTGATTTGAAATGTTGTGATATTCAGAAATTGAATTATAGGCAAAATAGTGGATGTAAATAAAAATATCAGAACGTGACTTGGACTTGAGACAGACTCAAGTCACAGATCTGATCACTTTAGGTATTGGACAAAATCAAGACTTGCAATTCGATGTTGATTTTTAACACCAATGACTTATGACTTCTCTTGGACCCTGGAATTAGTTTTTCTTTTCCAAGATGCATCTTGTTGGCTCCATTGACATTCTTCCTAGCTAGATGCTCATTTGGGTCCTTCTCAACTTTCTAACCTGCCTTAAAACGCTTACATTTTTTACCCTCAAAGGACTTAAGTACCTGTTGTTCCAGAGAAAATAATCCACCTGGTGGAGGGTCCTCACCTTTGTCTGTGGCTGTTGCCCTGGTGGAAGTTTGATGTCATCATTCATGTGAGAATATTGTCTCAGAACATTAACTTGTTGCTCCAGATCTGCAATTTTCTGCAATCATTGATAATTGCCTTCGATTTGCAAACCTCCTTCATTGTTCCAAGCTCCATTTAATTAGGAACATTAATCTATGTTGCAACAACATTTTGAAATATACTGGATCATTGACAAAAAAACCCAGAGAAAGTTTACAGCTATCAGAGTTACAGCCAGAGTACTGATGTTTCTAAAGGCTACTGTAATAGCAATATGTTACTATTATGCAGTATGTAGGAGTTCCATGCTTTTTACTGTGTCATTTCAGTGCGTGCTATACAGTATGACTTAATTCATATTGGTTAGGGCAAATAGATCCTGTGCCATAGACTCTTTGGGGCTGGCAGAGTGGAAATACGTCATTAAAGTGATCTTAGTGAAGCTTATGACTCAAAACTCATCGTTTAAGACTTGGGACTTGACCTGGGACTAAATGCTAAGACTTGAGATTTATTTGTGACTTCACGCTTCAGTCAAGGTAAGGGGAAGATTCCAATTTTGGTTACACACTAAAAAAGTAAATATGTCCTGCCTTGTGTCACAGTTGACTTTGTCAGTATTCAACCAAGACCACGATCGTCCCCTAATCTCAACCAAGTACCTTGACTTGCCTAGACATGAGCATAAAAATGTAAGTGATGCCTCAGTTGCTGCTAGTGGATATTGTAGATTTTCCTAGCTTTGCATACATTCACTTTTGTGCTGATGAAAGTGTATTTTATGTAAGAGTCTACTTTAGTGAGTCTTAGAAATTACAGCACAGTTGAAATTCTACTTCCCAGCATTAAAGAATTACCATTAGTGTACCAGTCCAATGCAATTCATAGTCAAACCACAGCGTGAGCTGCATTGTGATTGGTAATACCTTCCATAGGATCTTTGTGGCTTATTGTGGATTCAATCATCCATGCTGTAGCTCAATGACTGTTTAATGCCTGTTATTTCCCTGTAAGTGCTACATCTGTTGAAAACTCTACACATCCTGTTTCGTTTCATATAAGCCCCCGCATCACTCTCACACTGCAGCTCTTTGTCTTTGCGTCTCTGCAACCATATGCTCATTAAATGTTATTTTGTTTTGTTGTTGTAGTTACGCTAGGGAATAACATGGGTGCCATTGGCTTAAAATAATACTTACATACTGGAAACACAGTTCTGTATTGTAGCTTTGGATGCAGCAGCTCACTGCATGTTAGAGCTGTGAAAATCAGCCCCAAATTGTTTGACACCATCATTGTTTGCGATGACTCACCAGCCCAACCTTTAGATGACAACTTATATGAATAGCCTTTAGTTGCCACTGGTTTCATTCAGTTAAGTGAACCTCTCTAAATCAATGTACATTTACAAGGCCTAAACATGTGGTTACGACAAGTTTTGTTAGAAAAAAAAGATGGCAAAAACATGGACCCCACAGACCTCATTTACTTTTTTAATAGAATCCCTAATCAGAGATAAAAAGAATAATGGAGGCTTCAGGCAGCTTGAGTGTTTGGAGGGCTTAATGATATAACAGAGGATCTATGCACAAACAACACCAATTTTCGGAGAAGAGGAAACGGCTGAGATGGGGGCGAAAACAAACAAATAAATGAGGGCAAAGGAAATTCATTCTGGGGTTGATTTGTTTGCATAATCAACAATAAGCCAGGTCTCAGGATGTGTGCTGCCTCTGACAATTCAGAGACGTATTATGAGTCACGTACACTACATGCAGAATAGATGCCACACTAAAGCATCTCACTTGAATAGACAGTCTTTGAGCCGCAAGTAGACTGAACACTGACACTTATTCTTTTCAAAACTGAAAAACATCTAAGGCGCAAAGCACATGTGTCTCATTTTAAGTCAAAGTGGTTTGCTTTCCCAACATTTGTTGGCCACAGTCTCATTAAATGTCTTTATTATCTTCATTGCATGTAAAACACCATTACAATGATCACTTCTCACCAAAGGCTGTTGCCAAAACTAAGAAAGACTAAATATATAACATTATTGTGTAAGTATTAAAAATATCAAAATGGTTCCTGCTGCTAATTTGTGATGAACTTGACGGTTAAGATTTATAGTTTATTAGAGAATTTATGAAATCACGTCAACAAAATAAAACAGTTGTAACTTTGGAAAATGTTTATACCAGTAGCCACTAGAGATACAGTAAGGCTAATGCTGTGTTAAGAGCTTGCTCCGCTGCCCCCAAGTGGCCAAAATAAATCAATTAATGCAGCTTTAAGTTTTTTTAAAAATAAATCATTATTATATTTTATAAAGTTTGTTGTTTTATTTTGTTGTCTTCCCTGTGAAGCACCTCTGAACCCTCGTTGATCCACACATATCTACGCCTGCTGATGAGGTGTGACGAACACGTTTTTGAGATTTTGAAATGATTAAATGAAATTCTTAATGTAATGCTTCAATTTCAGTCAATATTCATTTCAGCGGTGATTACTGGTGATTAACAAAATGTTTCTTTGGTATGGAATTAGAATTTTTGGAGATGTTTCAGAGAAGTTGTGGCCATGTTTTCCCATCTCAATCTACTCAACTTTCATCACGCTGTCAGACTGTCCTGACTGGAGGCCGTTACAAATTGGTAAAGAAGCCAAGTGAAGAGGAGGATTACAGATTTGTTATTTTATTTGTGCAGTGGAACAAGAGACAGAGCACAGAATTAAATTGTTTTCCTTTGGAGTAGATCCTAGCAGTGTGATCATGTGCTTAAGAACTTTGGTAAGCCCTTGTATCCAAAAAACAACATAATATCTGAGAGAGTGACATACTGCACAAATTTAGAGCAGATTAAATTAGGCCAGATTTAGCTTCATCTAAGGACACCTTACTTAATTTACCTGTCAGTTAAGTGAGATGTCCTAAGACATTTGTCCTTTGGGTTGGCCAGAGTGACAGTTTGGCTCCTTTGATCGCTCACACTACAAGACTGCCAGTGAAACTATTGAACATGTTTGATAATGATCAGGACCTCACAGAAGAGGCTGGGAGCAGTGGGTGGCAATTAAACCAGGGTGTGCTGACAAGGGAGACAAGACAATCATGACCCTGCTGATGTCCAGACCCTGAAAACCCACCTGGATTAACCAAATTAGCCATTTTGTCAGCTAGAGATCCCCTGATTTTAGCCGAAACTATGTCATGAATCTAGAATATAAAAATGCAACAAAATAACAGTGTGGATGGTTATAACTGAAATGTGATGAAATGTACCTAACATTTAACAAGTGTATATTTTCACAGTTACACTAATTGACCAATACCCCATTAGTGCTGGACCATTCATTTGTTCATTGATTCGTGTATAACATCAGACCCCTGTGACTAGATTTTGACAAAACTGTGACAAAACCTCCAATAAGTCTGTCCCTGCTGACAGCAGCCTTACCCTGCAAATGAGGTTCATTGTGGAGAAGGGGGGCCCAGGAGATTTTTCTTGGTTTGTTTGCCCTGAGTTGGATCTCCCAGGCAACCGTTCCTCTCATACTCCACCACCTTTGTTGAATTAACAGGCCCTTACACCATGGCCTTTATGGTGTGGTAGTATTAAGGACAATAAATTCAGAGCAAATAGACAAAGATGAGGTAAGGTAAAATAAAAAAATATTAAACCAGGAAATTAGGGGTATTCCTTACAGCTGCATTATTTTATTTCCTCTGACCACTTGGGGGGCAGAAGAACTCCACAACAAGCTGACAGGCACACAGCTTATTTACACCCACAGCAAGTACAGAGCAACATTACCACACATTTGGAGCCAATGTCACTGTATACCTCATGAATGTAAGTCCAATATTCGCTCTTTTTTTTTAGCTCTGGTTGGGTGTCCACCAACTCTTGAGAAAGATATTTGGTTCTTTAGCTGCTATATATTCAACTTTCTCCAGTGGTTAGTCACTAACTCTCTTGTTCTGTTGTGTGGTGCTGAGCAGGAACAGTGGGTTCATCAGTGCATGTTCGCTGAAAATAGCTGTCTGTTGTTGCTGCAAACTGAGAGCATGAGGGTGAACCATGCAGTTTTATTGTAAAACCAAAACAATAACCTTAAAAGAAAAGTTCCGTGCAGAGTTGGTGATAATTCTCTGTGGGTTCCTCACTGCAAGAGACCCCTTTCACATTAATTAATTTAATTGTTAATAAGAAATATTGATTACTGGCGTTTTTTACAGAATTTTTGAATATATCACTACCTGTTCATTTATCAATGAAGTATCCTAAGATACCTGCCTGCACATTTTTTTTTATTTAGATGGAAAGCCTCTTCACGGCTGAGTGATATATGCACTGACCTCTGACCCTACTGTTGTCCATATTGGAGTTAATGTGTGTAGACTGCTCTCTAGGACTGATCATTAGGTCTCCAGGGTGTGAACTCAGACAAAAGCTGCATTTGCATTGAGTCAGCAGAAATTTCCATTTGACGCCGGAGTGGTAATTGAGGAAACTGCTGTCTGCAGTATATAAGCAGAAAGAAGGGAAAGGGCTAAGAAGTGAGTTTTAAGCTACTGATTTTCTAATTATAAAACTGTCATACCACCAGTGAATATTTACAGTTGCAGACATTATATACAAGATATGGTTATGTGCAGGAAAATGTCACTGGAATGTCACTTATAGTCGATTGTTCTAATTGAAAAGAAAGACTACCGGGGGAAACCCAAAAAATTACAAACTGTTATCTTGGTAAAAGGGACAACAAGCAGTCTCCTCTTTAATTTTGTGAAAAATAAGACAGTCTAGAGTTTTTCAGCACACTAACAGTGAACAGTGGTTTTCTGCATAATGGGACGGAGACAGACTACAGCGCTAGGGGAAGCACTTACAGTCATTTTTGCTGCCTCCATAAATCTTGTGCGTAAATCCTATGCACACCGTCAGAAACCATGAGGACCTCAACGGTGAAAAATCTCTATGTACATGTGTTAGGTGTGTGTATCTGACTCATGGGTCTCCTCTCCAAACCCCCAGGGCTTGACCCGGCCTAACCCAGAAGACACCACTGCCATTTTAATGTGAGAGGGATGACATTCAGACAGAGATAAAACATTACATGGCTGCTTAATCCTCAGGCCCCGACGCGTAAAACATGTTGGAAACAGGGCGCTAATCTCAGACCAGTCTGTTTGAACCTCCACTGATGTTGGCACATTCAAAGGGAGCCTTTATGTTTAGTAATGATCCCTGCTTTTTGAAAAGATCTGTGCATAATAGGCTCAGATTTTTACTGGTCTGTGTCTCTGTCACTAAGGTCGCTTATTTAGCCTAGAGGCACACATAGTACATAACATCTCTGAGTGAAGATAATCATGAATACACTTACAGACAGTTGCAGAGGCTTATATGTTATTGTTTGTGGGATCCCATTGGCTTCCACTAGCACAGTTGCTAATCTTTCTGGGGTCCATGAATAAGCACAAATAACATGATCTGGACAAACAGTCTGGACATTAATAGTTACAAAAGAAAAAATAAACATAAGGAATGTGAAATGCAGCAAAACTGTGATTAAACCAGCAAACAGACGCCTCTATATGACCTACATAAGCAAACGAGACCAACAGCGAGAAGGTTGGCTATTTCTATTAGTTTCTAATAGTTATTCTTAATGCCTGCCACCAGGTCGGATTTTTCTGCAAAATCAGACAAAACGGCGCTGGGGTTTGCTCTGGCTGAATTCCAGTTGCTTCAGCCGCTAACTGAAGGTCCGTCTCCGGAGTTGCCGTCCGCTCTCCTCCCGGGGAAGTAGTCTCCTTGCGGCGGGGAGTGAAGCGGAGGGAACACGTAACCTAACGGTCAGTGAAACACTACCACCTTTGTCCACAGGCAGCGCCAAAATCAACATAAAATGAAAAGTTCCACAGAGCTGCTTTAAATGAAGCTTATAGGAAGTTCAGTTAGGAAGACTATCTTTATGTTCCTCATTCATTCACATTCTCTCTCTCTCTCTCTGTCTCTCTGTCCCTCTTTCCTGCTTTCAACTCAATCAGCTGACTCTTTCAGTTAAACCAACCAGATTTTGTCTCAAGGAAATTAAATCGAACGCAACTGGATTTTTGGTTTTGTCTGTGAAGACGTTTCACCTCTCATCCAAGAGGCTTCATCAGTTCGTGCTCGTTTGACCAGGCTAGACTGGTCCAAAACCAAAACTCCAGTTGCGTTCGATTCAATTTCCTTGAGATAACTATGACCTGGATGAATGAGAATATTCACAGGCCAACCAGATTTTGCCACAATCTCTCAGAACCAATCACATCATTGGTGTAAAACTTCAAAACTATTCCTTTCTCTGCTGCTGTCAGCTGTCATTTCAGTGCGAAATCGATGCGACCCCCCCCCTCCACCCCATTCGCCTGTTATCATAGACTATATATAAAGATGGACGACGCGTCTCCGCTTCCTTCCACTGTACAAAAATTAATCCACAATATCCCAGACACGGGCGCTGCCATCTTGCGCCAGTGACGTCTTTTGGAGCCAGAGTCTGCGCAGTAGTGATCTGGGGTGTTGCTGCGATATCAAGGTCCCACCTATACACCATGCCATACACCCGCCCGACTCAATGGTCATAAAAAATAATTAGTAACTGCTAGCTACCGATAACCTGCTTTTTTCCACATAGCTAACGTTGGACTTATGTAGGTAGCTAATAAAATTAACTTAGTGATTAGCTTACAAAACACAAGGGGCCTCCAGGGGGCAATCGAGATGTTTTGGCTTCACTTTTGGGGAGCTGTCATGTCGTCCATCTTTATATACAGTCTATGGTTCTCAACACATCCAGCACCCACAGTTCCTTCCACTGAGCTCATCAAAGGCACGCTCCGCATCACATCCACTCAGATCTTCAGCCAATTCTCCTCATCCCTTCACCATTACCACCAGTGTCTAGACTCCACTGGGGGATATTCCTGTACAAATAGTGATGTCACTACCCCCTTAAAAATGAAGAAATCACAGTGGGATCTAATTGCCAAAGACTAGATATTTGATCACTCTTAAATTAAGTCTCTCCTGATTGAACTGTAATTATAAAACAGTGATTACAAAGTTGGATATGTACATTAGACTCTATTTCCTAAAATATATTTCATTTGCAATTTGTAGGTCTTCAATTTGTAATATTTGATGTGAATTGGTAGCAAATCTTGTGTATGTTTTTCATTAAGCAGTCCCAACTTGCGCACATAAAGACTGAAATTGGCCAGAAATTGCTGTGCACCTTGCAGCATTTAATTTAACTGAATCAAATTACTTTAATCTAATTTTAAACACTTGCAAATGTGTTGTAGAGTCTGGTAAGGGTGATGCAAAGATGGGAGTAAGTGGGGCCTGAGAAGACATCCTCAAAAAGAATAAAAATTCCAAAGAATAAGGCAGGTGGTTGTTTGACCTGGGCTCTTATAATGCAGAACAGTGCATTACAGAAAAAAATTGCAAGGATTCTACCAATTCAACCAGTTTTTTTTTACATATACTGTATATGGCAGCAAGCTGTTGCAAATAATGCAGGGGTTTTGGGAAAATTCCTGGAGGGACTGATTAAGCTGAGATCCCATTCTCATGCACACATTATTGCTCTGGACAAATAACTACAACTTTGACCTTTCGAAATAGGGCTGATTTGTTGTCTGCTGTCTGCTTGTGATTGGAGTAAATACATTTGTTTGCCCTTTAATTAAAAAGCAGGTTGTAGTCTGGGAGGCCTGGTAATCATCAAAACAAAGATCATCAAAAACTGTGCAGGCATCAGCAGACTTTGTGTGTGTGTGTGTGTGTGTTGGTGAGAGCTGGCTTGTGAGCGTTTTATCTCTATTTGATATCTGTGTGCAACAGTGCATTTGTTCATGTTGTTCACTGCTTTGTTTTGCTCTGTGTACATGAACATACAATTTTGTGTGGGTAAATGGTGCTGCATCGTTCTCAAAATAGGTCTGTGAGGGAGTTATTGCTGCCCAGTAGAGTGGCATCCCGACATCTCTTAAATATGAAATACAAAAATGCATGCTTCTCTAAGAAAAGATAATAAATGACATTATCCCTGGCTGCTGAACCCGGGGATGATGAGAGGGCTTCCCATCACTGTTCATGGAATAGAAAGTGGACTGTAGTAACAAATGTGCTTTCTCAATGATGGCTGGAAAGTAGTGCTTACGTGTAATTGGATTGCAATGGAAAAAAGTTACCAGTGCTTTTAGGTTAACACATGAAAGGGAAAAAATCTATCTATCTATCTATCTATCTATCTATCTATCTATCTATCTATCTATCTATCTTCAATATTAAGACTTTTTATCTCCTAGTTACCTACTGTAACAACTGATGCAAAATATCTAAACCAGGTTATATTATATAAAAGTCCCCAAAAAATCTGATTTCATTTACTCAAATATTATATTAGAAGGGTAAGTTGCTCCCTAAATCCAACACATGTATTTTTTGATATTATGTAAGAACACGTGTGGGAAGAGGTTCAGAGTGAAGACTCTTTAAATGCCTCTTCAGACGTTTTAAAGGTGAATGAATTTGGAAGATTTCTAAATGCTGAGTGCACTTAAGAGCTCATTGCTTATTTTCTTTTTGCCAGTTTGGGCAAGTAGATAAACACAGGACTCATTGTAGGCAAAACAGAGTCTAACGTGTAATTTGAGGATATTTTCATTTATATTTCTGAGGCAGGTTTGAAGCTGTGGCATTTTCAATATAATATGTATGATATACTATATATCTATATACTGTATATGTATACTGTGTATACTGTATATGTGATGATCATACAATATGTCAAAGAAACACATCACTATAATCTAGCACTAGACCTATTTTATGATGTATAATAGCATTATACAGCCTGATGGTAAACAACAGATGGCAAGGGGATGTAGTTGCCAATAGGGCTGAACGATATGGGAAAATATGGGAAAATAATCTAATTGTGATTTTTAGACCAGTATTGCAACTGCGATTCAGTATGTGATTTTTCTTCTGTTTTCTTCTGTCTTCTTTTGTATTATTTACTATACACAAGCAATAAATCATTCTATAGTATGACCAAC
Source organism: Oplegnathus fasciatus (assembly GCA_003416845.1). Classification (NCBI taxonomy): domain Eukaryota; kingdom Metazoa; phylum Chordata; class Actinopteri; order Centrarchiformes; family Oplegnathidae; genus Oplegnathus; species Oplegnathus fasciatus. The sequence goes on along the minus strand of NTHP01000292.1, from coordinate 708,343 downwards.
ACAAAATTGGATACAGTCAATAGATAAACTGCTCTTTCCTGTAGGCCAGGCCTACGTGCTATGAGGAACTGAGATGAACTGATGCATGAACTGATATGAACAAGATATCTTTATTTAGCTACTGAATTGTAAAAACCTTTCTCACAGTAGAATATTGATATCTTCAAGCCTTGTACACATGTAATATAATCATCATTTTTTTTTAAATAAAATCTGAAAAAAGAACAACAAATCACTGCAGAACAACAGACCTGGTGTGAACATTAATATATGAAAAATAAATATGATCTCCAGTCCGTTACAGTAACAAATCACACAAACTAAAGTGCGGAAATATAGAAAAGAACAAATCTCAACACCTGACAATGGCTCTGCCACTCTAAACATATTTTGATAACTTAAAGCCCAATGGTAACATGTCAACATGTTGATTTGACTCATAAATAAAATCTTAACAACCCCCTCCCCCCGAACACACCAGAGGCCCAGTGTGAACATGAATTTAAATATTAAAAAATCAATATGAATCTTACTGATCTCCAGTCAGTAACTGTATTGTAACAAATCACACAAACTAAAGTGCACACTGACTATGGCTAAATATTTAGATAACTCAAAGCCTCGTTGTAAACATGTAATGTGTTGACGTGGACTACATCGCCTGGGTAATTTCGCGGTGCCGTTTTGAATCTCGTTCATAAGGAGTTGTGCTCTCAAACATTTCAGTCAGTGATCCCTGCCGGGTGGTAGTCGGCCTACTTGGCACACTGGTAGTTGTGTTTTTAGCCATGTAATCGTCATACACGGCCTTGTGATGCTTTTTTAAATGCTGGAACAGATGTGTAGTGTTGCCTCGTGTTGTAGCTACGGTAGCAATACCTGACTCTGTCGAGCATCTTCTTGTCTAAACCTAAAATATATCCAGACAACCAATGTACTGTTTCTCTGACACTAAACTCACCTCTTGCTCTTTGGTGTGCGGTCCTGTCGAGGCCATTTTCACATGGTTTACTGCTATCATCAAAGCTTGGGCTTGGCATTTTACAAGTTGTTTTCTTAATGTATGGCTACTCTCAGTTGCATATGTCACGTGGAGTGTAGGGCAGCGTGTGTGCACGTGAAGCCCACGGGGCCGGGTGTTTCCGACCCTCTCTCATGGTTAGATTGTGTAGAATTAGAAAAAAACATTTTTTTTAATCGCAGCTATTTCAGTTTGAAAATTGCGTTCTATTACATTGCGATGCTGGTTTGAATTTAATTAATCGTTCAGCCAGCAGAACTGAGAGTGATATTTACAACTATCGTACTATCAACTAACGTACTAACAACAGCTTGTGTTTGAAAATGATGACAGAACTACATAACTCAACACTTTTTGTGTCGTGCAAAACTGCCCCCATTCAGACAAAGTTAACATGAATACAGTGTAAAGACATACTAACTTTGTTCTCCATTGGAATTCACTGCACACACACTTCTCTCACGGTAGGTAGACATGTAATTAATCCATAATCCAGCACAGGCCAATAATTATAATTAAGCACAGTTAAGGTTCTTCAGATTTCTCTGTACTCAATTACACACTGTTCTACTTTAGAGGTCTAGCAGTTTATTTTCCAACTCCAGGTATCTGAGAAAGCATTTTTACATATTTTGATTCACTGCTTGCTTGATCTACATAAGAATTACCTGAATTCATGGGCCTATTTGCAATCCAAATTTGAGTATCCACTATCGGATATAATCTACCTGATTTAAAAGATTGAAAGAGACTTGGATCCTCTGGTTCTGTAACAGTGGCTACCATCAGTTGCAGCTGTTGTTATAAAAATTGTCTTCTTCATCGAGTGGAAGTGCAGATAGGTTGGCATTTAATTTGTGTCCCTGTGGCTGTTTGCCAGTGTGATTATCGACGATTCTTTCAAACCTCCACAGTGTCATGATGGCTGCTTTAACAGGCTTGTGCTGCCATATATTTGTATGTCAGGAGAAAGAAAGAAGTGTGAAAACCCACAACATTCCTGGAGTTTCCCCATGGGACCAATTGAAGGATCCCCCTACGGGCAGATGGCTATCTCCATGACTTTATGTGTGTGTCTTCCTTGTGATGCTATCACTTCCTAGTAGACGCACTTGCAAACACCTTCATGCACATAAAGATAAAGTCACAGTACAACAGAGGAAACAGGGCAGGTTTTTATAACAAGCATCTTAAAGGTTGTTTTACACAGTGCTATACAATGTTCAATTGATTTGAACCCAGGCTGGATTTACTGAGGCTCAGCAATCCAAACTGGCTGATTAAAATAATAGTAAGCAGTGATGCAAAACTCAAAATAATATTCGTCTTTTGTCTTCTGTCTGTTTTGCCTCTACACCATTTCTTCTTGACTCATGGGTCTATTTATTATTTCATTTTCTCTCTCTGCGTTTGTCCCGACTTTCCCTCACTTCACTTCTATCCCTTAAATCTGTGTCTTTTTTAAATGGAATTTTATAAAAATAGCAGAATGTACAATAAAGATACAGGAAAAACAGGATATGAGATATCCACAGTAGAGTTTAAATGAAGAAGATATTAAAAAATGAAGAAATTAAGATCATTCTTGAGGGTTGCGTCTATATAAAACGCCGTTTTTTCACATGTAGATACAAATTTAGTTTCAGGGTATACAGGAAAATTACTAAACATTACACTAAATATATCAAAGAGTGGAAAAACTCAGCTCCACACAAGGTTAAAACTTCTTGGTATGCCATACAAAATAGATAAACAGAAAAAGAAAACAATAGAAAAAACAGAAAGAAAGAAAGAAAGGAACAACTGTAGACATTAATCACGCAGCAAGAAATTAATAATAATACATCCCAAAAATTCAACATATATCTTAAATTTGGAAGCTATCATAACAAACAGTAGAACCAAAGCACAAAGCTGACAGTAATTACATACAAGGAGGGCCTCAAACTGCAGAATAAATAAGAAGGCTACAATGTACTACATTAAAAAACTAAATCTATTCATAGGTTTAGAGCTATCTTTTTTAAAGATGACAGGATTGCACTTCAATAAAAGACAGTTTGTCACATATACATACAGTTTTTATTGACTTGCAATTCTTATCCACGTAAATACTAAACATGGCATTAAATACACCTACTGTAAGTTTGGTCTTTGGTCTTCCTTTTTTTTCAGTCTCTTTTTTGATGCCGTGCAGTGGGCGGGACAGAGGGAGTGAGTGACGGCTCCTGCATTGTGCCTCTGCTCTGATCCGTCTGGGACTGAGGCTTCTCACTGGCAACTGCCTCATCTGCCGCTGCAGAGCTTTCTCTCCCTCTCCCCCCTCCCACTCTCATTATCTTTATCTGTACACACACCTCCACTCCCCTTTTCCCTTTTTTTTCTAGTTTTCTGTATGCATTCTGCATCTTTACTCACTCTCCTCCCTGCTAACGGAGGTGGGCAAGCTTCCCAGTGCTGGTGCATCTAGCAGGTGCAGCCTCTTTCTCTCCTCCCTCCCTCCATGCCTCTCTCTCTCTGTTCCCTTGCTCTACCAGTGTGCACACACGCTCTGTCTGTGCCTGCGTTTTTTTCCCCCTTCTCATTCGTTCTCTGTCTCTCAGCGGCAGCAGCTCAGAGAGGCAGCTGTATGTGCGTCTGCATCACCATTGCCACAGGTAAAGACAGCTGCATTGTCGGATGTTGCAAACCCCACAGGGGGTTAGGGAGCGTTTGCTGCTGCGGTTGCAAGTTCCCATCCCAGCGTGGGGTGCACATTTCTAATCATCTCCAAGAAAGCATCCTGGAGGGAAGGACAAGCAGAGGATCCCAGCAACCCGACCAACAAATCACAGGCTGACTTGAAAGAGCACTGGCTTCCAGGGACTGAGGAAAAAACACCACTCAGAAAGAGAGAAGAGAGAATCAGTGGGATATTTTTAAACATTGTGGCCTCCTGTTTGTGTTTTTCCTCTTATCTCTTGCTTTCTGCTCTTTCTGTTTCAATCATTTTCATCCGCTCCCTGCTTCTCATCATCTTTCTCATTTTATCCCTCTGTGGCGGAATGTTCCCTGCAAATAGATGAGAAGAGGCTTTCTGAGTGCTTGCTGCAGTATTAACGGACAGTATACTGAGACAGCAGGGCGCTGAGCGGACAGCTTGGGGAAATCTGATCCACAGCCGGCTGGAGAAGGAGCGGGATCACGCGTCGCAGTTGCAGATTTATCCGCCCTGTGATACCATTGCGCGACAACACCCCTCATTCTTTTTTTTCCCCCTCTCCCTCTCTCTCTGTCCTCATCTGAAGTGTTGCTTTTTGAGTGGATCTGGAAAATTAATTGGATTCTACTGCTTTATTTTTAGCCGCACTGGAATTTAGAGCACACATAAAGGAAAAAAAGTGGGTTTGGATCCAAAGAGTGATAAATAAAAAATCCTCAAAAAAGGAGAGGCTGATTGAAAAACAACTGGCAACAAAGATAGCGGATAATCCAAGGAGAGTGTTTGACATACGCATAAACGAGAGATCTCTTTGCTCTCGCTCTCTTTCAGTTACGAAAGAGACAGATTTTGGGAGCTGAGGGACGCTGACTCGGCTAAAGCTGTTGGAACAGGCTACATTGGGAAACATATTTAATTTTTTTGCTTCTGCACAGGGTGGGGAAGCAACAAGACCCACCCTGCAAGTTTCATTCCTCTGATTAGACAATACTGTCCCATCTAGGATTGTACATGGAAGGGACATACATGCATGTTAAGTAGATATAGGTGTGGATTTTTGCTGCAGTGGCATCCGAACACAGATGCCACACATGCACAGATGTAAAGCTGTTCCTTCCCACCCATCTCTCCCTCCCGTCTCTCTCTTTGTCCCTCTTTCTCCCTGTTAGAAGCATCACTTCTTCTTCTTCTTCTTCTTCTCTTACCCTGCCCTGCTGGGAACATTCTTGAAGTTTACTGTTGCTTCAGTTGAACATCGGGAGTTGGGCAGGACTAAAAGCAGACTAATCGGGCGATTATCCGTATACGCCAGCTCTCCCATTTCTCACTGGGTGTCTCTGAGTGTGAGTGTGTGTGCTTGTGTGTTTGTGATTGTGTGTCTGCATGTATCTCCTGCACCCCTCCCTTTCTCTCTATCCTTGGATTACATATTTGTGTACGTGTTATTGAGCATCCGATTCCTGTGGGGTCCTTTTGTATCCATTTCTTCACCTTTCCCGTTGTCTCTTCTTAATGTCCGGTATTGTTGGGAACCTTTCTGCCATTTGCTACCGATGCCTATCCCAGGGTTAACCCTCAATGAGCCATAAAGGACGGCAGGGAAGGATGAGCGAGTGTTCTGGGGCAGCTGTTTCCGGGGCGGTGATCCTGGAGGAACCCGAGGGTTCAGGGGCTTCAGGAGGCCGTGGTGAGGGCCAGGCCCAGGATCAGGGTCCCCTTCGCTGCGCGGTTTGGCCTCGCCAGCAGACATGGCTGTGTGTGGTTCCCTTACTTATCGGTTTCATTGGCCTTGGATTGAGCCTGATGCTGCTGAAATGGATTGTTGTTGGTACAGTACGGGATTACGTACCAACAGACCTCGTGGATGCTAATCGAATAGGCCAGGATCCTATCTTCCTCTCCAAGCCAAGTGGGATTCCCAAAAGTCCCGATACTACCACCACCACCACTACTCCTACAGTTGATGGCGGGAACCCCACGCCTAGAACTGTAACTGTTGCGAAAGGTAGAACTCGTTCCACTGCTACTACCACTACTGTAAACCCTAGAGGGGGTGGAGCCTCGGGTAGCCAAGTAACCCCTCGGAATCCTGTAAATCGTAATGGACGTGGACCTTCAGGTTTTACTACGACCACCACAGCAACACGGACGACCTTCATCATTGGAGCAGCAACAGCTAGCCCCTCACCATCCAATCCAACTGTACTCCATGACTCTACGCAGATGTGGACCCCAGAGCATACTACTACTGAGACGGTCTCCACTACGCTCTCCACGCGTACGCACAGCCACCGCAAAACACGTAAGTCCCTTGTATCAGTAAAAGCTTGCCACGTGTTCTTTTGTAGATTCAGAATTTAAAGAGCGATTTTGTTTTCTGGTTTGGGAAATCAGTGGAGAAGAAGAACATCTTTGGTCTTTGAAAACTTTTAATGGATTTGTCATGAGTTGGCTTGGTTGAACAATTTAATGGGCAAATTCACTAATGGCATACCACAGATGTGTTGCCTTTTTACTGGCTGAAGCATGTCAAAGGTTTGTCCATTGGTTGGTTCTTCATGATCAAGACTGATATTTGAACTTCAATTTATTTATGAGATTTTACAGTTTCTTCAAGACCGTTTGGCTTGCAAATTGACATGTAAGAATGACATGTGAGAAGAGTGATCAATAGCATTGATTAGTACAGTAAGGCTTTCTGAACTATTGCAGGACTCAATAATCAATCTTTATGCTGTAGAGATTCCTTGGTTGAAATGCTCCTGCACATTGTACTTAATGTTAGAACCATTTCAAGTCATTCTAACAGATAATTTATACTCACTGGTGCATGCATGCACTCATATGTACACTAAGTGGTGTTGTTTACTTGCTGCAATATCCAAGCTTTGAGGTTGTAGTATTGAAGTGTTGTTTCCCTCCTGTAAACCTTCAAACAGTCTTGATGCTTATAATGTCGTGGGACTAACATGCTAACTGACACCCAGCTAAACAGATTTTTTGTTGGATCTGGAAGGACTTGAAAAGAAATTTGTTTTAATCCATCTGTTAATGGATAATGATTCTTCTACTTCTGTTTTTATCATCTCTGTCCTTGACTTAAGTCACACACATGCTATTGATTGGTGCTACGGGGATTTTCTTGCAACGATCAATGACACACACACATCACACACACGTACTGTATACACACAGCTTCCTCCATGATAAATCTCTTTGCTCTCAAAATGGTGTCACATTATGTGCTGGACTTCCCTCTGCTTGTGATGTTCGTGTCTCTGATCCCAGCTTGGGTCTATTCAGACAGTTTCAGAGTGACAGGAGTGGGTTATATTTTTAACAGTGTGACCTCATGCTCTTTCCCATGTCTGCAGTGGAAAAAAGCTCACAAGTCAGTAAGCATTTGATGAAAACAGGTGGTACAGGCATTTCATATACTGTCAATCTCATCTTGCAGTTTAATTAAACATTACAATTACATTCATACATTGCAATGATATTATACTATTTAATGTCAAAGTCTGGACCAATCAGATATAGGCATAGGTTGTATGTCGTGAATTAATTTACAATGACCTAAAGGCTCTGCAATGGCATTTAAGCATGAGTATTGTTGTTATTCTCTCATCATATTGTCTGTAATGTGTGATACACATGATGGCTGCCATTTGTTAATTTATTCATAATTACATGATGGCAGCCATATTAAATAATGAATAAATCACCTAATTCCACCTGCCGCAGCTTCTGTCTGCTTGAATGCAAAGGTGTGGCTGTTTCTTTTGTGTCCACAATAATGAAAACGTCCCCAGATTACACCAGAGACCAGGGAACCACTGATAATTAGAAACATAGGGGGAAAAATGTGTATCATTTCATTACCAGGTGGAAAAATGGGGGCCATTCATCATCATCCTTTCATTTATTAATTAACCATTAAAAAAAGAATGTCACTTCCAGCCAGTGTTCATGAAAACCATTAAGCCTCTGTGATAGATAGGAAAATGTCACCCCTTCTCCAGCTTGCCTGAGAAAGTTCTGCCACTACAGAAAGCCAACTTGTTCAATAATCCTAAACACCCTTCACCCTCCCATCCCCTCTATTCTACCACCCACATGCCGCTTTGATTTGAAAAGGCCATCATTTTCACATTAACTATCCATTATGTGTGAATGTGTTATGCGGTATTACTGAATTGCCTGTGTTGGCTTGTGCTCAGAAACTGAGAAAATTCTATTAATTTAACTATAGTAGGCCATCTGTGCACTCTTATTGATGCTCTCCCTGTCTTTGTGGGTTATACAATAGAGATGGACATAGATTTCATTTCACAACGGGCGATGGTGTTCTTACTAGTCTGCTTCGTGCCTATAGAGTTGCTAAGTGTGATGAGCCTCTGGTTTCATTCAAGTATTTTTTCTTACTGTGTTTTCTCTCAACAATATCCTCAATGTTCCAATGTTCGTCCTCAAGGAGGCTCCTAGATCATTTAATTATACTATAAGTTGTAATGGTCAATAGTTTGCATTTCTGTGAAATCATGTTTGGTATAGAAAATTGCTGTAAATACTATGATACCCACTAGCCCTTTGCTGCTATAGAGAAGAAGTCAGTAATGGGTGGAAATATCAGCTGGAAGCAAAACAACATGCTGTAGGAGCAGATGTGATCCAAATTTCATCCAGAATCCCAAAGTAAATTCAGGTAACCTGCAGTGTGTATTATCTCTACAAAGCATAAGCTTTATCTTTAGCTTACCATTAGCAGTACACTCAATTTTAAGATTGTTGATCGGATGCTGACGAAATTAGGAGTCGTTGTTGACCTCTCCTTAAGTTTATGACCTCAGGCTGATACCTTTGAGACAAATATTTCTTAACAGTTTATAATCTTTTGTCCCAATGACTCAACCTCTGTATCAGGTAGGCACACCAACATTTACAAACTTTACTGGCACGATGGTGTAGTGCCAGCCAAATGTTTGTAAATGTCGGCGTGCCTACCTGCTCTGCCATAATACGAAATCTTATGTACAGATACATGTGCAGGCTGTCTGTCTCAAAAAATGGCATTATTCTGGCCTTGGCCAACCCTGAGTTGAGCTCGGTCAGGTTTTCATCCAGACTATGGAGCCACTGGTGCTCCAGTTTATATGTGGGTGCAGGTTGCTGATTTCTGTCATTTTGTTATGAAGTTGCATATGTATTTACTGTTGTTATTATATTTTTTGTATATATTGTCTTTTTATTTGGTGTGCTATGGACCTTTTTTTGTGTCCTTAATAAAGTCATTATTATATATTATTATTATATCGCCATCCAAACCTTGGAAGTGCTCCAACTGCTTGTCAGCTGTTATCTTCTATGCAGAAAAGTAGTGGAACTTTTACCTCCCGAGCCCCTGATGCAGTGTAGCTTTGGAGGTATTTGATGACGTTCTAGCTTGTCTAACTGTCAAAAAGTCAAGATCTGACAGCTATAGGAAGATATAATGATCGAGATATCTTACTCTGAGCAAATGTCACTTTGAAAGCATGATTGACATATCTAAATCTGTTGGACTTCACAAAATCTTAAATTATCCCTGTGCTATATGCTGCAGAATGAAGCAGAGACTTGGGAGAGATGATACCATTATAGGGAGCCAAGTGACCTCTGCACTGCAGGGCAAAATGTCAGGTGATGCCTCAGCGATAATGTCACTTGGATCAAGCGAACTTGAAATTGGATCTGTGCCCTTATTCATCACCCCTCTTAAGATTACAAGTTCTGAGCAGTAATGCAGTAATGCTTCCTATAAAGTGAAGTAGAATTAAAAAAAAGAAAAACTCAGGAAGAACATTGGAAATATTTCTGTCTCAAGGTTCAAACATGTTCATATAATTTAAGACTCGAATTACTTCTTTGTAAAATGCTGCATAGGATTTATTACACACCAGAGAAGATTCATCAGATGGATGACATGTCATGTTATTGCTATAATAAGCAGTTATTGAAATAGGTCATAAGCATGCAGAGGCTTAATAAAGAGGGAATTCATAATGTTAGCAAATAAGACCAGATGAGTCAATGTAGCGATGAGTAAATCCCTAGAAAGATTTATTTAATGATGACAAAGCCCTGGGACTTTGTTGTACGATACCCAACAATAAAGGAGAAAAAAAATAAAGAAACTGAGATGGTCAGCAGATCCTGGTCTCTGATTTGAGATTATTGCATGATTGTCATGTCCGTGCTTCAGAAGATGCTCTGGTGCAGTCTCTGGTCTTTGTCTCCATGCTGAGCCACTCAGTGGGATTAGGTTTCAGTCAGACAGTGGCCCTGAAACCTAAATCCAGATTAACAGCCCATCACCATGACTGTGGAAGCAACAGAATTACATTAGCCCACCTATCAGTCACACACACTACATGGGCTTACAAGCAGCCTGACTGCTGAAGGATTGTTTTGATAGATGGTCTATGGCGGCATGTTTTTCATTTAATGATGGTAAGGTGACGTGTTTAAGGGAACGTTTTCTCTTAGCTGTGTTTCAGGAACCCTCAAGGGTACGTGGAAGAGGCCTGAGGAAATGGTTTACGCATATATTAACAACACTGATGTGACAATCACAAACAATAAAGTGGTGCTTATTGCTGCTTTTTGTAGCAACAGTATAGGGCAGGGAAGTTGTATCTTTTCTTAGTGTTTATGGCATATCATCTGAGTCATGCACCTTCACCAAACTAAGCAAAGTAAAAAGCTTTAAAAATACCAAAGAAGACATGTGTCAGGTGAAACACAAATTTTACATATGATCAAACGTTTCTCAACTCTGTGGGCAAAAATCTGCTCTTTGCTTCAGCCAAAACCTTTTAAAAGGACATTATTCTTTATGATCAGTGTATGGCTGAAAATCTGCTGAATGCCAGGATGATTTTGGGGCTGACATCAGTCTAAAATGGCCTCATTCAACAGACATGGGGCATCTGGAATGAAAAGTGTCTGCAATTTATTGTTTCATCCTGTGTATCTTAGGAAGCCTTGTGAGGCTCCTGTATACATTATCAAGTTAGATCTAGTTAGATAATCTATATGACCTGCTGTGTGAGACTTTGGAGGCCACTATTGTTGGCATTCCTAATACCAGAAGTCTGTCTCGGCCTCTCCCATCACATTTGTACAACCATGGAGGTGTAGACTGACATGTCTCTCAGCTAAATCATGGCTATGATCACTCAATCTGACCAACAGAAAAAAACATAATATGTCGTGTAATCTGAATCCTACCATAATTTTGCTCAGGGTTTTTCAATCCAACTAAAGTAGACGCAGTTCCACAGTAAAAGCATAGATGGAAATTATTATAATTGAATCCATGATTATGGAGTCATTTCAGTTCATCTAACACACAGAAGATACCTCTAATTAACCAAAAATTAACTTCCATGACCACTGACCAACACCAAGGGCATCAGTGTAAATGTTTGTGTTGCATTAATCAGCTCACAGGGAGAGATTTTAGGTTTTAAACCAGATTTTAGGTTTTAAACAAGATTGTAGAGCTCAATCTTTACAGTTGGATTAGTTTTCTGTGAGCTGCTTAGTAACAAGTTCCCTATGGGGTTTTTCCATGTATGTATGTGTGTGTCTGTGCACGCTGCCCATGCACATGTGTCCGTGCGTGAATACACTCGTGTCCACAGTAACACATGTCTAAGTGTGTCTATATGTATTCAATGTGTGTGACCCAACTGTGACCTCTTGTGTAAATGAGAACTGAAATCAGTGCCATCCTTGAAGTCTGATTGCTTCCGTGCAGCTGAAAGAGCTTTTTAGGACAAAATTACAGCTTTTGGGGGACGCAATATGTGGAAAAAATGGCGACTGAAATATGCCATATCTAAATTGTGGCACTTGATATCCATAGTGTGAATTTTGTGTGCTCTGTAGAAATGTGTCATATTTTCTCAAGATAGGTCTGAGATTGTATCACCCATCAGAGTCTGAAAAGTGGCTGCTCGAGAGCGATCACAACCTGGGTCCATATAATTTCATAATGATTTAATTCACATTAAGGAAGGATCATGAAAGAATGCATGAATATTTTGGCCAGAGTCGCTTAAAAATGTCCACCTTACAAGTAATTTAGTCTCAAATATTATCTTTAAATCAAAGCAAGAAAAACAAAAGGTGATTTGTCTCGGCAGTCCCAAGAATCATAACCATCTTTTGTTAATTTAGTGTGGGAATTTGCAATACTAAAGTACAGTATCGAGTACGGTGTATTCTACATTATTATCCAATCTTGAAGCCCTGTCTTATAGGGGGCCCTGTGTTAAAATCTAGTTTCTAGTTTGTTTGTTTTTTATTTTAGTTTATTCTGTGCTTGCATTGTGCACATTCCTAAATAAAGTTGTGTTTGATCAAATTTAGTTAAATTGGGCCCCCCTAACAGCTTCATAATAAACTAAATGGCTTGTTGAAATTGACATTTTTTTACAGTGTATTCTTCTCTTCCAATTTCCAACCAGTCCTGAACTTCTGTAGTAAACCATGATGCACAGTTACTGAATTGGGTTATTGAATGAATTCCAAACACCACTTGGCTTGTGACATCTCTAGGGTCTTGCAATCTATCTAGGAACCTAGCATTTGTATTCCCACGCATCTAAATGATAAGTGCACATGCTTTCCTCATGTCCCACTTAATTTCAGTGTCAAGATAACTTATAATTAATTGCATGAGTTGTTCATAAAAGATCAAGGCATTTTTTAATTTACAACACACTTCAGTCAGTTTTTCTCTGATGCAGTTGTTGAGACTGCTGTGCCTGACCACTAACCATCCCACAGTCATACCATCCCGATTAGAGTTTTAATTTGGTGGAGATGCTGTGAGAATAAAGCTTAACGTCACTTTGATTCATTCTGATGAAATGTGTTGCAGGGAGAAGAGTGATGAAATATTAATGATGTGAAAGAGAAACATGTTCAATATGTAGAGGAAAGTGTAAATAATTGAAGATGGCCCTTTGACAAATTATCCCATGCTGAGCAATTGCCTGTACTTGCATACTTCTTCAGTGAATGGTTTTCAGGGTACCTTCATTCCCCACACTGGGTAAGATTGTTTTTGGTGGTGAGGAAAAGAAAGTCAAAAGGTGTTATTTTCAGAGATTTTAAAGAAAATTGCTTTATGACTGCCAAGGTTAAAATTCTCCAGCTGCCTCTCTTCTCTCACGTACCCTCTCCTGCCCCCCCCTCCCGAGCACATCTATCAGCCTGGTCCAGATGATGATGAAGTACAAAGTGGTTAAATGCTGCTGCTAACTTCAGAGGAGCTTTTAATAATGAATTCAGGTTTAAGCTGCCTTGATTAGATGAGGCTTGCTCCATTTTATTGGAGCCAGTGGCGGGGAAGGTAACGGCTGACGAGATGTAAGAGAAGTTAATTCCATTGCTGGGATTCACCTGCCCTGCGCCAGCTCTCCAGAGGAGGCTGCCACCTGCTAGCTAACTGCTCTAACGTCCCCATTCTCTGAGGTGTTTGCTTCTAACTGCTGATGGGAAACGTGATGTTAGGTTCTTGTTGTGACAAAAAAAGACTACTTTGGCTTAATGTTCAGACTGTAGAACAAGGGCAGTTATATCAACAGCACAGGACACCCTAACAGTTCAGCCAAACAACAGCAGTAGTGACCAGGAACTACCCCTAGCCTGACCTAAGACATCATCACCAGGTTTTATGCCAAACCATTAATGTTTACATTACGCCACGGGAAACACAGGCAATATCATAAGCTGGGATCTCTTTTGTATTCGTTGGTGGAATTGGAGTTGCGCCATTCTGACATTAATTCTGTCTAAAACTTTTTAAAGATTAATTTCTTTACTTGGAATTTAACAGTTGTCAGGCATAGATTCATCATCTCATGGGGGTAAAAAAAAAAATTTAATTTATTCAATACGAAGGTTTTCTTGAAACTCAGGTTAAAACACCTGTTTTGTGATGTAGCCAATTAGTCAAATCAGCAGCAACTAATCTGTAAATGTCTTGTCTTTACTCAGAAGAATTGAATACACTCTTGTATTTACTCAGAAAGATTTCATAAAACAGGATGTAAATTAAGCGCAAAACTTAATATTTGCTCTCCAAATTTTATATAGCATATAAGAAACACATATTGATTTTTGTGAGTTATTAAATAAGAGAGGTTTCCAAAGAGGCAATAATCTACGCCCCCTTCTCCCACAGCCCACCTTTGGCTCTCTCTCTTATTAAATCTGTCAGCTGGCCTACAGCAGCAAACCGTTTAACACAAGTAAGCAAATAAATATCAGACTGTTATGAGTTCAACCATAGCCAACAGCTAATGTTGCAGCTTGTAGTGATTTCAGAGGAGGAGTGTGGGCCGTGACAAATGGGGGCAGGAAACTCCAACTACCCCGTTGACCTGTGGACGCACCAGAAAAAATGAAACATTGGTCGTTTGTACAAATGCTTAAAATGACCTATGTTTGCCATTTCCTGACAAGCAACTTCTTGGTGTCATGCAAATTACGACTCTGTCAGTAGAAAAGGCGGATGTAGCGTGGCGTTGTTATAGCACCACAAAACCTCTTAGAGAGGAGGTCAGAGTGGCGTACAAAGTGTCTAACACCAGAGATTGCTCTTGGCGTCCCATCTCCTTCCAACAGTTAGCACGGGCTCACTGTAACCACGAGACCACAATCTGTCTCCTGCCTTAACCAAGTAGTTTGACTTACCTAAACTTACCATACCTTAACCAGAGAGGTGACAGATCAGAAAACACTCATGTGAGTGGTTTTTGAAACAGTCACATGACATACCTATATTGGGTCAACTCTGTATTCAGAGATTTAATTAAAACATACAGGCCCTCATTTATGAAACAAACATACGACAGAAAACTGGGCGTACGGTCATTTCCACGCAAAGCTCTGCATTTATCAATATGGACGTGAGCGGAGGCAACGATCAAATCTCACATCAAGTCTCAACTCGTGTACGCACGTTTTCGAGTGAGTGTGGACTTGCGGTGCAGCGTAGTAAATCTGTCGGAGGATTGTCGGAGGAGGATTGANGGGCATCTAAGCATATACAGACACGTATTCATCATTTAAAAATATGTAGCCTGTGGCAAAATAACAACTATGTGTCTTATATCCCTAACATAAATAGGTATTTTCAAATAGTTTGCAATTTACAGGGTTAACAGTTTTTGATATAAGATTAATTTATAGACTATACATCACGGATGTATAAATTAAGTATTCAAACATCAGCTGGAGTTTGATTGGCCGCGGCAACGCTGTTGACCGCAGCAGCGATTTCATTCCATAGGCTACAGCATTCTTCCGACTTCGTTTGATGCCACTTTTCAGGCTGCCAATTAAAACTGGTTGTTTAATTGAACTTGTGACGTTANCATTTCTATCTCCAGGTCGGAGAAGATCCTCTTTTTGGCCGGATTACGTTTCTCTCTGTCATAAACTCTAGAGGGCGAGGCGTCTAAACAGAGAATATATAGGGGCGTGATATTTAAATGATGATTGTTTTCAGCCGCCACATTTATCAACGTCCGATCTTTCTTACGCTGGGATTGACGAGATACGAACGTTTCATGAATCACACGTAGAACCCCGTCGTAAGATGATTTCTGCACTTGGATCTGCGCTGGTTTCTACGCTAGATTGATAAATGAGGGCCACAGTGTTTTCTATAAAAAGTTGAGTTTATAAGCAAAAGTGTACTAAATGAAGAAAGTTTCTTTTGACCTCTGGTTGCCTCGCCAATACTTAACTGGTGCACAACTTCAAAGGCAGTGCCTCAACATAAAGATATTTCAAAAATCACTGGCCCAATTTTATTACTACAAAGACAAGATGTATGCTTTGAAAGACTCCACGAGCATGTTACATGTTCTATGTGTCTGTGCATCATTTGTAACTATACGCGGCTGTATGTGTCATTGTTTGTATCTCATTTAGCTCCCTTAATTATTTGTTCATGAAGTTTTGGTCCTCTAACAGTCCTTTAGAAAGACATATTTAGTAATATGCTGCCATGCAAAATTTGTCAACTGTCAACCATTAGGTCATATAAGCCAAGTGACACAGTTTGACCTCTCCCGGTTTTATGCTTCAAGCATAAAATACTCACCAGTGATGCATTGGTCTGAAGAAAAGCCTCTCCCTCTGCCTTCTGCTCATTATGCTGCTGGCACCTGGCTGTAAACAATGCTATTAGTGAAGATAAAATGCTTAGACAGTGATTATTTAACCTCAGTGTACACAGAGCTAGCAGGGAGCCCAACAATTCAGGCCTGAACCAGCTCTAGTCCGATATAATTTCTTTCAATGGCTGAGCTGTATGATTGAATTTTTTCCTCCTCTACCCTGCCATCCTTCTCTCTCTCTTTTCTCTCTCTCCTCATGTCCGTCACTGCCCGTCTCTCAAGGTCAGGTTCTGAGATTCATATTACCGGTACTCCTGCTGCTGATGTTGACTGAACTTGGTAGAGTGTTATTAAGTGCAGTTATATACAAGGGAACTCTCAAAAGTTAACTTTCCCGACAAAAAGAACATTTGCGTTCTTATCCATTCAACAAAATGAATAAAAGTGAACTGAATACACCGTTCACTGATTGCAGTGGTTGCCTAAATACATGTGAGAATACCAGTGATCTTGTTTAGGGGTGGAAAGTTACATTAGTACATTTGCTCAAGTACTGTAGTAGTGTACTGTCTAGTTTTCAGGGGGAAATATAGTACTTTTTACTCATGTAGATGTAGATGACAGCTGTTATGCAGGTTAAGATTTTGCATACAGTACATCATGATCAGCTTATAAATATGAGGATATTTTACAATAAACTACAAAATAGTATAGCCAACCAGCATATGAAATAGCTAACTCTGCCGTAACCTGTTACAGCATTAAAAGGCTGCTAATGCATAAGTAATAATAATCCAATAATATGGATAATAACATACCACTCTGAAAGCATTCCGTGCTACATACATACACACATATATACATACATTTTCTGTACTTTTCATTTCATTTAAAGTTACAGTCCCTGATACTTCCATCCTGGTTGATTTGGCGACACCTGGTAATGGCGAGTGCGTTTTGATAATACAGGTACCAGAGTTTGTTCAAAATGACATGTGTATCGACCACAAACACAACTTGAGTGGCTACTTTGTCAGAAATGCAACAGCAGATGAGCAACTTAAAGGACTAAAACCGTCGATAATGTCATCTTAAAATCATAAAACTAATCGACAACGATTTTGATAAATGTTGAGGTCATTTGTCACAGGAAGATGCCAAATATTCGCTGGTTAGCTAGGATTTGAATTATTCTACCACTGACCCAGGAGGTGCTTTAAAACTACTGTTTGTGTAAATGATCTTTTAACATGAGGGCGCCTGACTAAAGATCACCTCAAGCTAATCTAATAAATCTGTTTTCCTGGCCATTAATTTTGACATCAGTACCAGCAAGAGATCCTCCCTCTTGGTTAGTTATATAGATAATGATTCTTTGTATGTGGGTGTGTAAGCGTCTAGTGACACATTTTTCATGCACATTATATGAGCCACCTCAGCCATCCTCTGCCCTGTAAGAGATATTGATCCCAGTGTGATTGTGGTCTTTTGCCACTCAGCAGTTTAGCAGGCGGGCCTGCATATGGGCGTGGGTTCTGATTATCCCGAGCTTGCTGCATTTTGCTGCGGTTATTTTTAGCTTCAAAGATTGTTGCCAGCTTCTCTCTGGGAGGCTGCGTGGAGCTGGCTTTTCTGGTGGAGGCCTTGGAGCTGACAGCGCTGGAGGAAATAGAACAAAGGAGCACAGAGGAGACAGTCGAGACGACGACTTTAGTGTCAGTGGAAGATGGTTTTATTTTGGAAACATTACAGTTAGGGAGGATTTAGGATGTTAAGCTCGGTGAAAAATTATTTCCTGTGTTGTGTTTGGTTATTTTGAGAATGCTGCCATTGCACTGTATCTTATTATGCTAAGTAACAGCAATTGGAGGCCTCTGTGATGTGAGTCTAAAGATGTAGGAGGCTATTTTCCAGGAAATCAGAGCCGTTAAACCGCACATTACTTATTATGTTACCACACAGGAGGTTTCCAGAGGAAACAGGAAGCTTTCCAGAAGGTCACTTTCACCTTGATGGAAAACACACCTCAATCACACACACATATATGCACACACAAACGCACAGACACTGGTAAGCTTAGTGTCATATGCTAGACATTGGTCCTCTCAGCTCTGTCCTTGGGGCAGATGGTTACATCATTTCTCTTTTGGAGCCTGACATGGAGCATGTGTTTGTGTGTTTGTGTCTAGACAGTATCAGCAAATTCAGTAAGAGCTCAGTATTCTCTATTCTGTCAACATGTTTTCACATGACTCTCTGTCATGCCGTGTTTTTTCCCCGATGCCCTCCTTTTCTGTCTTTTTTTAGGCTGCAATTAAAATCATTTTCATTATCAAATTAGCTGGCAGTAATGTTTTTGATTAATCAATTAATCTTTTGATCTACAAAATGGCGGATGATAGTGCAAAAAGCCCGTCACAAGTTCCAGAGCCCATGGCGATCATCTTCAAACTGTGTGTTTTGTCCAACAAACCGTTCACAATTGAAAGACATTCAACTTATAATGATGTAAAACAGATAAAAGCAGCAAATCCTCACATTCCCACAAGCTGGAGCCAACAAAAATTTTGTATCTCCCTGTGGCGAATGACTTCAACATTTATCACAATCGTTGTCGATTAGTTTCCTGTCAATCAAATAAATGTTTCAGCACTAATGTTCCTCATTACTATCTACCTGTTCTCTCTTGCTCTGTCTCTTGCTTTTTCTCTCTGACCTCGGGACACTCCTGACAGCTGTCTCAGAGAGACTTTCTGTGACAAGCTTGTTGAACTAGTGGGTTGTCTGTCTGCATATGTGTTTTTGAAAGAGACACATATCTACTGATGACAGGTGGACTCCCTTGCTTTCTCTCTCCAGGCTGTGTGACTCAGGATCTGGGGGACAAAGGGAGATATGACAAAAAATAAAAAGTATTGTACAACTATAAGCTATGCAGGAGGATAAGAAGCAGACAGCGGGAGGGAGATGGAATTGTGAGGTTTGAGTAGAGAGCAAAATGCGAGAAAGGAAGACAAAAATGGAGGAGAGGGGAAGTAAAAACAGAATAATAGGGAGGAAAAAATGCACTGAGGGGGCAGGAGGAGAATTGGCTGGAGGAAACATTTCCACTGGGCAAGATGAAGGAAAAAGGAACCCAGCCTCTCTCATCCATCTAGTAACAGTGAGCTCTCCCTTCATTCTCCCTCCATCTTCTCCTCTCTGCCCACTCAGTTCATTTACATTTACATTACACCCAGCTGGAGTTGATTTGGTGGCGAGTGATGGATGGCAAGGTTCTGATGCTGTTTATAGAAATGGGCTCAGGGGGTTAGCAGTGTCAGCTGTTTGCAAGGTGGCGAGCGCAGTCTGATACAATATGGTTTGCTTGTTAGCAACTAAATTGCTAGCTGCAGCGGTGGCACATGTATTTATGGGATATGAAGGTTTAATACTGTTTTCACAGTAACTAGCTAGTTAGCACATCCAGCACGAGTCTGACAATGTAACAGAATAGCCTGCAGTTGTTTACTTCTCCGACTTTCTCTAAAGCTCAATTTGACCTGTGTTAGTTTTACAGAGGGAAGTCATTTTCATGCCCTATAACTTTATTCGGACTGGATTAGTTCCTTGAACAACATCAGAGCTTTGACATCTCATATTGGAATTCATACTATAACCTTCATTATAATATCATTATAATAATAATAAAAAAAAAACAAATGTCATTAAAATTATTAAATTCATAAGTTATAATTGGTTTCTCCTGCAGTTTGATTAAAAACAGTACTTACTCTGTAATTTGCTGTTGGTGTGTGAAAGCCAGACATGGCTGATCCAGGCAGGATTAATATCACTGGGTGCATCTGTGACACACAAAAATAACCCCACCTACCCTGTAGAAACCAACGCTGTCAGAAAAGGGCTTTTGTGTGTAATACCAGATGGCCAGTCATGCTAGAAAAAAAGCAAAACTCTGTGATCTCCCCCGAATCACTACTCAGAAAAATGTAACACATTGTTACTGGACAGGATGGTTAACTTTTGTGGTCTCCCACTCACAGATACAGTTGTGGTCGGTTTGGTTGTTAGCAGGTACAGTAATCATTTTGGGCTTTTTTATTGGGCGGATCGGCACAGCCAGTTTTTCATTTGCACACCAACAGATCTGCAGCTAAAACAAACATAAGGCTACTGGTCGTTCTACGGTCCTCGGGTTTCCCTCACAGATTCAGCCATCATTGAGCATTCGGCTTGTAAAGTGGTTAGAAATTGTCCAGGTATGACGAAACAAAGTGTGAAGCATACGTTCTATGTGTACTAGCATGAAAAACACACTGTCGACACACATATGCACAGGGTGTCGCTAAAGTAGGTATGCATTTCTGTTCACATCAAGTAAATGAAGATGAATGACTGTGGAAGATGGGGTGTGACAGCGTTGTAGAGAGAGTCCAAGAATGTGTTAATAAAAGGAAACAGTAGGAACAGAGAGGCAAGTGAACCTAAAAAGTCCATCAGCCCATCCTTTTTCTAGATCCACTTTTCCTATCCTGGGTTGCAGGAGGCCGTTGCATATCCCAGCATGGACTCTGCGAGAGGCAGGCCACACACCAGGCTGTAACAAGGCTAACACACATAAATGACGTTCAAACTCCCATTTACACTTAAAGCAATTTAGAGTTTCTATTTAAGCTAATCTGCATGTGATTGGACAGTGGGAGGAAAGTAGAGCACCCATAGGAAACTCACTAATATGCAAAATGCACACAAAAATTACCTACAGTAAACAGGTTGGGTTGATTTCAAACTCAAGAGCTTCTTGCTGTGAAGCAGCAGTGTAAACAGCAGTTCAGTCAGATGCACAATGGAATGTATCATTTGTAATACCAGCTCTCTCGCCAAACAGAACGCTGACGGTGGATAGTACTGCCAAACCAGACAGTGGTGGAAAAACCAGAACCACCAACACTGGATTACATTCAGTGACATCAACTATTAAACAGATTACTGTGAAATCATCAAGACATTCATAGTCCCAAGAGGATAAATCCTAATGATTGTTTCATCCAGCGCCACCATGGCTCCCAGACAATGAATCCTAATGACTTTGGTAGTCCCCTGACTGTAACTCTAGCATCACCATGAAGTGGACATGAAGTGGTTTTTAATAAAATGTCTCAACAACTATTGGATGGATAACCATAAAATTTTGTAATGGCATTGATGTTCCCCTCAGGATGATCTGTAATAACTTTGGTGATCCTTTAACTTTTCATCTAGCACCACCATCAGGTTGTTTATGACCCAATACCTGCAAACCCAGTGACATTTACATCATCGTCAGCTGTACTTTGTGCACATCTTAGCATGTTTAACTAAGTTGGTAACCAGTACAGCCTCATAGAGCACGGCTGTAGACTCTTAGGCTTGTTTAAACTATTCATTTTGACAACACGAATGCACGGCAACTACTACCACTAGTACTGATCTGGTATGATTAAGGGTAGGGAAAGGTTGTGGTTATGTTATAAAAACAACATTAACTATCTGTGACAGGAAAGGAACTCTCGTCTGAAAGTCAGTCGCATGTTCATCCACCAACCTGAACACCACAAACTTTCATCCTGCCTTACAATGTATAGCACACTGCTTCTATTGGAACTAAATGTTGTGCTGGAAGTAAATCGTGCTATGCATAATCATCCAATTTGAATGTAATTCCCACACTGATGGTGTTGAGATGCAGGTCATCACAGGATAATGCTGGTCAATGCAAGCTGACACAGAAAAGCACAGTCACAGTCTTTGGACAAGCACACTGTGGATACCCTACTCTGACTGCTTCTTCAGTCTGTATGGTGCATGCAATATGTACGCTATGGACATGACATCTTGCAATGCTGCAAGATGTCACCGGTGTCTTGTTTCCTTTCAGGTTATTCTGTACATCTGTATGAATATGATTGGATGTTACTAGTCTGGTAGCCGGTCAGCTGACGTATGAGCCACCGATGGCATGAATGAAACACTTAATGACTTTGCTTCACTGCCTGAAATGATGCAGGGCTATAAAGCTGCAAAACATTTTCATTGTCACCATCATCATTATTATTATTTATGTTCTTTTTTGTTATATAAATATTTTACTGTTTTTTATGCTGTTAGAAGCCAAATCTGGCATCTAGTTCAGATGTGCTTCATCCCTGCGGAGATGAACACGTCAGACTCATGAGCTGTCAACACTCCATCCGCCACTTGTCAGCAGTGACTGATGTCCAACGCCCGCTCTCGCTCTCCCTCCTCTGTTCTCTCTGTTCCACAAACACACACTAACTGCAACACATGCAAACCCCTTGCATACATACACTCGTCCACACACACACACACATACGTACGCACCCCCTCCCACACGCAGACAGCTGGGGCGTCACTCTTCTGGCTCGGCGCCCTGAGAGGAACACAGAGGAAGATGGACAGGCAGGAGCTGTCAGTGAGGACGCAGGGACACGGAGTCGGCTTCTCACTTCAAATAATGAACCACATGTGAAGCGTCAACTCAGCTCCAATTAGATCGGATGATAATTATCTCAGTGCAAGTCACTCATTCTAATCAGGGTGTGAACTGCTGGTTGGGCTAGAGAGGATGTTAAATAAAGTCAGAGGCAGTGATTGCTTGTTTGAATCCACTGTGGAGTTTTCTGTATAAAGAAATCTTTTATTGATCATGACGAAACCGGTTGATCTTGTCTTAGTAAACCTTGGGGAGCTACAGCGGTCACAGGTTATTTGCCCTGTGGTAGAATATCCACAATCTGTGATATTTCTATTTGAATACCTGTGCTTTGTTATTGTTTTGCCAGTTGATGTCACTCAATAAAGATTCATTTTTTTCCCAGTACATGAAAAGTTTTCTGTTGAAAACATCCACCGCCTAGTAGGCCTTTCTCAGAAAAAACCCACAAGTGGACAGAAAATGATGTATTTTTGTGGATTAAGCAAAACAAGTTATCTTAGCGCTCGATGTGTGTCTCAAATCGAAGGCTGGTAACAGAAAACTGTTTCCAGCTGATTTTCAAAACATCCACAGTGAGCTAAGAGAAAATTTGGAGATTTGCGAGCATCTGGATGCAATAACAAAATCTTCAGAACCAAAATCGGTGTCTACATTAAGGTGACACTGAATTCTTGCACGTTTTTTCTCATGTGTCACTTTGTACCAGGAAGCAGAACAGTTATGGCAGGTTAATGGAAAACATCTTTGGTGAGTAGAATTGATTGAGAATAATGCAATTGCAAACTTATTTTTTGAAAGAAAACTACTTTTGATAAGTTTAACTAGCCATTTTGTCTTTAAGTGGGCGCTTGTTTAATGGAAGATGTCCATAAATATAACTGCTCTTGGTCTTCATGTCACAAAACCAGCAAGATCTACATGACCCATTGTACTTGGGGCTAATATTTCTGTGGACTACAACTAGAGAGATATTTGTGATGCTCAAAGAGTTTGTCTCTCAGGTTGACCATCCAAAAAACATTACATGGGAAGAGAAACAAAATATTAAAATAGGATAGGGTTGTGTTTCAGGAAATCCTTCACTTTCTCTCTTTGTAGAAGTTAGAATGTTACCTTTTATCCTGCAAACCATAAAGGACGGTAGAATAAGCAAGGTCTTAAATAAATAACAATTTCTAAAAATGGTTATACTATTTTAAACAAAAAAAAATTCTGCATGATTCATCCCAATGCTTCAGATTACATCCATCACATTTTAAGTCTTTTCTCAGCTATCATTTCCTGTCTGCCTCAACCGCTCTGTCTCACTCAGTCTCAGTCTCATGTGTAAGAGGGAGGGGGGGATCAACTGAACCATGAATGACCTACATGAACAAAAGCTCTGCCTTGTGTCCGTCTCATTCCTATTAGCGCTCCCTTTGACATTTGACAGCTCACATCACTGTAGTACTACTACATGAGTACGCTCTCCTATATATTATATATTATCTAAGTTAAAGTCCGTTGAGTAAACCTACTCATACGCCTTTTAAATTCTACATCAACACCACAACATTAATAATAAATATCTCACTTCTCTACAGTGTGACACAATAGGCCTTTAAGTCGATGCACTGTAAGAGGAGTTACACACTGAGAATGTACTGTGTGGTTATGTCGGAGCAGAGAACATAAAGTACATGATAACCTCCCCACTCATTTGTGAAGATGTTCATTCTGTATGCTGACATTTTGCACCATTAAGGGGATTGTACTGTTTTCAGCGGGGAATTGACATCAGAGCTTTGACCTGTGGCCTATATTGTTAGTACATTTCTCTCTCCCTGTTGTGGAGCTGTTTATATGGGAGTACCAGACATCTGAGTATATGTGCCTTTTTGGTATGCACATGTTTTTGTGTTTTGTCTGAACAAGAAAAATAAAGAATATCGTTTTCAGGGCTTCCTCTGTTTGGTGTTATATAATAAAGCTATTCTTAATTTCAAAAAGCCAGCTTTAAAAAAGCACTTGTAGAATTCAATATTACATATCACATAAAAAAAACTCATGAAAAGTCTTACATTTCAAATGAAATTTCTGAATACCAAATTTTCACCTTTATGCTTGGTGGGGATTACCTTTTATATCTTAGATGACATATCACATCAGTGATATGTTATGATATATCGGAGTTACCGGAGCTCACTCACTTATGTAACAGTCACATCTTCTTGAATATATTTGCCTAAAGGTAGTTAATGGACATATGCACTCATTCATATTTTGTGTTTGAGAAATTTGAATAGAAAAATATTTGCTGTATGTTTTGTCTCTTTATCTCATACAGTAATCAGAAATCCAGGGCACCAGTTGATGTCATGAGGTTTTGATTTGTGCGTGTATGTGAGGGATTGCATGCGTGGCTTTGTGTATGTTTGTATGTGAGCCAGCAATGTTACATCTCATCCCAAATAAGCTGTATGTAAAGCAAATGGAACGTCATCTGATTTGAGAGTCAGGCCGCTCAGGTTTGGTCCAGTATTATGGTCTTAACACTCCTACCGGCTCACTTATACAGACGTCACACTGCACAGAGAGACCATTAACCTCCTGAACAGGGCTTCAATGGGATTAATGTGACTTCACTACTGACCCTGTTCTCTCTCTGCCTCTCTCCATCTCTCTCTCTTGCCCCTCCTCCTCCTTGCTCTTAGTAACAACAAAACTCAACATTAAGCCTCCCTCTCAGTCGTTTAATCACGAGAAGTACGACATGTTACAGATGTTTGTTCCCTGTCACGAAAGGCTTTCTACTACCTTGTCAGTGACACTCTGGAACTTAATTTGCTTCACCTACATATATCTTGTGCCTTGTGCGTTTACTTTTATGTTTGTTAAGGAGTATTGATCCAAAGGACAATCTGAATATGACACTTGAAAGAAATATTCATAATTTCTTTAAAGAGTCCAGTATTTTGTCAAAGCGTTGTGTTTTTTGTTTTGACTGAGTCCTTTGAACCTCTCCTTATTCATTATACACCCTTTGAAATAATTCTGGTTTCACTTATACTCAACACAGTGTGTCATCAGACTGCATAATGCTGGGTGTGCCGTCTATGTTAAAGGGTAGTTCTCATCAAAGTTCTCATAAACACATAAAATGTTCTCCTGTATAAATGGTATCCTTAATACAAAATAAATAGTTTTTCATGTAAATGTACCACAAATGGATTGTTGCCACTTCATCACAGCTATGCATCCAATTTGAAACAGCAGGCTTATTAACATGGATGTGAGACATCACATAAGCCTGATTGTTGCTGTTCAGGGTAATGGCTTTAATTGCCTTCCATTCTGATGCAAACAGGCAAATTGAATGCTGCTGAGCTGCAATTATAAGAATGTGGAGGAATATTCACATGTAATGATGTGTTGTCTTTATAATCCCTTCAACCATTAAAGTTTGAAACATGAAAACAAACTTGTAATGTTCAGAGCCGTAAGACAATTCCTGACCTTATCTTTAAAAGATTTTTCTACATAACTTCATCAGCTGAGCACAATGAAAAGGCACCAACTACTTACAGGACAGTACATATATGCAGTATGTACTGTGTGTACATTCTTTGAAAGCTCTCTCAAAGAGTAGAACCTTTTCAACCAAATCCAATCGTATAACCATTTGCTATAGATGATCAATATTGATGTATCTCTGACTTAAAGACAACTGGGCACCTGAATTCAGTGTTCCAAGGTGGCTCTTCATTGATTCCAGTGACTATGAATGACTCTGTAACATCATTAATGTTATTATTGTGCGCTGTCCCTAATAAAGTTACCAATAAATCAATGGAAGTGGCTCACCCAGTTAAATTAAGTTAAAATTAAAGTTAAAAAGGTGATTTTTGAATGTGTGTGATGCTCAGTAAACTTTTTATTTGTAATGATTGTGAATGGAAAAGGCATTTTTTCCCAAAAGACATGACAAAAAAAGTGAAGGAAGAGCAACTTACATTGGCAAAATGAAATTCCTATTTATACTTAAAAGAATTTCATGAGAACGTATGTTTGTAGCAGAGCAAAAGAGATGGATGAGCAAACAACAAAGTCAGTGTAGTAGAATGTTTAGTTCAGAGAAATCTTCTGTCTACGATGACAGCTGTATGAACACCTATGCTTTCATTTATTTGTCTTTCTTTCATTCCTTTGCTCCAGCCATCAGTCCTTCCTTCATTTCCAGCTTGCCTCCTTCTCTCGTCTGCCATTAGAAATAAGGGCAAATGCCATCTTGCTTCTGGAACTTTCTCTCGCACTCATTAGTGCTAGATACCCTCCGGCAACCAACATCCAAACACACATTAACCTTTACAGAAATGCTTTTTTTTTTCTCCCCTCATTCTCCTCCTGCTCTCTTCTCTCTTTCTCTTTCTTGCTTAGAGTTTAATTTGCTGGATCACCCCCCTCCCAATCGCTCTTCCACATCCTATTTGGCACCAGATAGAATCATTTGGGGGATTTTGGGCAGCAGCTGTGTTGATGTATGGCTTGCATGCGAGGCCTGGTCCAGCTGTGGCAGTTACTGCTCCTTTGCGACAAAGCGGGAAAGAGAAATACATTGCATTCAAACCTCTGTGGCTCTGCATTAATAAACAATGAGGCTACTGTGATTTATGGAGATGTACAGGTGTGTATGAGTGTGTGTGAAAATTGAAAGAAAACAAGAGGAAGGTAAAGAGATATATTTGCCCTCCTTCTCCATCCTTCCAATTTTGGGCTACAGATTGCGGGGTCTTCTCTGAGACAGCTAATATTTGTCTTTCATCCCTGCAGGATATGTTGGCACCTTCTTGGTTGTATGTTTTAGCTCTGCTGCTTTAACTTGTCCAAAACCCAGTTCAGTTCAACTTTACTGACTGCATTTACTAAACAACAGTAAAAGTACATTTAAAGGTTTGTCAAATGCATAAAAATAGCAAAACAGGCATTCCTTTAGGGCTCTTAGTTTATTGTTTTGAAAGCCTTTGGATTCACCTGCAAAAAAGGACGACCCTCGGTTAGATATCTACTGTTTTTAAGCCCCAGGTGGATTATAAGCAGCTCTACAATGAGTCCAGGATAAGTCACGATCCTGTGACAGCCAGGAAGAGAGGCTCATTGAAGTTAAGTCTTAGAATTTTATAAGGGTTACAAGATGAGTTAAATATATACTTAGCTGGCTGTCTTCCTGACTCAGTCTGTTGTAGCATAAGAATCTCGCAGAGTGTCTTACCTGCAGGCTGTACAAGTAAAGTGTGTTAAACCCCAGTGGAACAATTCAGTCTTGCCTACAAGTTTTCTCAAAAAACCCAAACTTGGAGGGAAGCAGCTGACTCAATTGATGCAATCAGGTTGCTGTCAATGATGCATAAATTCATACAGTGCAGTTAAGAAGATGGTTTCTATCCCTCCCCTATAATGATCTGTTTCAAATATATCAAAGAAAAAATGTTTGCGTTCCCAAGCTCTTTGGTCCAGGTGTGATATGCACAAGTATGAGAGTAATTTTTTGCTCTTACACTGTCAAAGGTCTATCATAATTTCGTGCGCCAGTCACAATGAGAGCTAAGCTCCACCTCTGGAGAAGATAAATGTTCCTCAATTTCAAAGTCATTGTTTATACTGGTCGTGTTTCATTGAGGTTATGATTGAATGGAAGCAATTAACAACCTGCCTCGACAAATCCCTTCAAGATATGTCGGAAGCAATTTGGCAAAGGACTCGCACTGTCTAAAATACTACAGTATGTACAACCTATTTACAAGAGTAAATTGTCAACTTGCCTGAAGGAATTAGGATTTAATTACAACAACAGGTTGTATGCATGCTAGCTGACTTTAAATTTGAGAGTGAAGAACGTGAAGGATGATTGTGGAGTACTTCGGTGGTGATTTTCCTCCAGCATATCTCGCTAATGCACTTCTGTGTGTTCCTGTCACTGTGAGCAGCTCCGTTTCTTCAGGTGCTGTCACTGCTGCTTGTTTGACAAATATTTCAACCGGCATCATACTCAGTCTTTGCAGCTTATTTTACCTTTGTTTGACTGTCTGTCTCTCTCTAACCCTTTGAATCCGATTGGCTGGCTTTGCTTGTCCACCCCCCCCTTTACTTACAGGTTCTGTCTTACCTCAGCACACCACATTTATTTTTAGGTATAGGCTACTCAGGTATACCATTATTTGGCATGTGAGTGGCACTATACATGTTCTAAGGCACTTAGATAAATAAATAAATTGATTGAATTGTTTTCCTGTATATCCAACTGTTACTAATACACATTAACAATCTGTATATAAATGGAAAGAGTGTCAGGAATAGATTTTCTCTTCAACATGTTCTTACATAGTGTATCTGGAACACACTGAAAATGTAATGGTAGTGCAAAACACAGCTTCACAGTTTATGTCCATTTAGTAGCTGCTCTAGGGCTTTCATATGCATATTGACTTGCCCAGTTGAAATCGTAGATGTTCAACTTTCCATTTGACTCCTCGTCCATGTGGGCTTAAAAGTTAAGCATCAAAGTTTATTCTTGACCTTGGAAACAGCGGTTAATGAAATGATCAAGGCCCTTTTTAGTAGCTGAGATGTAAGATGTAAGATGAGAGATGTACTAAGTGTTCTAAGTTCTGGCACTTCAGTTCCCATCATGTATTGAGAGATGTAAACAAGAATGTTGCCCTGGAGACAGTGAGTAAGCTGCAGACGACTTTATGATTAACATTACATTTTTGCAAATCATGTCGTCAGCAAGTCATCAACAACCATAGTGCAGACAACAATCAACTGGATTATGTTTGAGGACTGAAGAAAGCCTAAATTTCATGACGGTACTGTAAGTGAAGTTATACATGTATATATACAGTATATACATATATATATATATATATTTTACAAGATTTCTGAATGGATGCATGGACATTTTGGATTTGAGTTTGCTACACTGAGAAAAAGGGGCACAAGGGCTAATGGTCTGCCTCTTTTTTTAGTTATCTGTTTTTCTTTACTTCTTTTTTTACATTCTGTGATTTGCTCTCTCCTCCTCTGCTGTCTGTCTCCTCCATCAACACCATCCCATATTCATTTTTCTCCTTGCCCGTTGCTGGGGGAGATGAAGCTGTCACGCCAGGCTCTAATGACATAAAATCCACTAGACTTGCTCCCTTGCACTCCCTCTCTCCCTCTTCTCATCTCTCCATTCCTGTCTGTTCTCTCCTCTGTCTGGTTGCTCTGACCCCCACCTGGGCGTGGAAGGCTTCTGCTGCCATCCCAGCCTTATTGGTGAGTGTTTCAGTGGAGTGGCAGTGAGAGGACCAGGGGGCCAGAGAGTGATGGATGGCCGTTCCTCTGGCCCTCTCCTTTCCATTCCCCGACCGCTCTCCTCTCATTGCCTTCCCGGGGCTCGGCTTTGCTGGTAATGGCTTGAAACATGATATGAGTCTAACCCGGTGTTTGCTGAGGGAGAGGGAAGGAGTCCCCTAGCCAGCCAGAGTAAAGTCTCAATCTGACAGGCTAAAGCAGAGAGGGTTTCTGCAGTGGGCTGATTTACTAGGTGGAAGGCCAGGACTGGCGGGCGGAGACAGTGCACCAAGAATCAGTCTGAGGGAGAAGAAGGGGATGATACAATAGAAGAAAAAACGACCAAAACATATGTGAAATATGTACAGTCACCATCTTTTCCCTCTTTATTTATGTATTTTAGGTTTTTACATCCAGTACTGTACATGGGAAAAACATTATTTATACAGTATAATCCTACAATTCCTACAAAACATTGCCTCAACAAAGCAAGTTGTACATCCACAATAAAGCATTTGTTGAAATCTACCCACTTGGTTTCATTAAAGCTTTTAGCAGTCATATAATAACCATTCAGCCATTTATTAATCTTTAAACTAGCGGCAACTGATGAACTACCGTAATATGCGAGTATGAACAATGAATTAATCTGCTGGAATTATCATCTTCAATTTAGACTGTCTGCAAGCAATGACTGCATAGTGAAAGCCGATACTACAACAATGATGCTGTGTATATATGATCCTATGTGTCTGGGAGGTTAAATTAAGACATACTTGTGTGGAAAATGACAAGCACAGGAGAGAGGTAAGCATCAACATTTCAGTGAGCTAAGAGCCTGCAGAGCCAGTAAGCCACAGTCTAGCGGTATGGAAGTATATTTTTCTTTGTAGCACCCTTGTTCTGGCTGTTAAGACTATGATTAGAAGCAGCTACATGGCCAGACTACATGTTGCAACCTTGGATTTCGCTCAGAGAAGCAAGTAAGCATCTACTGGGAATATCCACGGTACACCTACACAGGTGTCTCCACTTATTTTGGCTGATTGGACCGCTTCACAGGACTGTGTGGGCGTGTCCAGACTGGCCTTGATCGACATCTTCCTCACTGTCCTCTTAGTTGCATTGAACCTGTTTGGGTGGGACACCTTAACATTCTTATTAGTATGTGCAATTTACCTTGTGTTGCAGCATGTAATTACAAGAATAGCCTTTACCTTTACCCTGTGCAGAAGTCTCATCAGAATGACAGGAAATACCTACATGAGTGTGCAATCAATTATGTGTTGGACCGATCTACAAACCGTGGAGAGTATTAAGATAAAGGATGCCACAACTTTAACAACTTTAAATCAGATGTTATAGATACACTATTGAACACGAGTTTGCAATTGCATGGCCTGTTATTTCTGTCTTTCTTTCTTTAATGTATTCACAAACTGATTTTGGTGTCGCAGTTAGCAGCAATTTGTCTTCAGAACAGCTGTCAGGGGTTTTCCAATTTGAAAATCAGAAGAAAAACACAATGGCAGATCATAGTGCTTGTCCAATCAAGTGTAGGGACGATTCTTGTCGATGTCTTCCTGAAGGAGACAACTATCAATTTTCTGCATATATTATGTAGCCCACTTCAAATGCTTTTTGCAAGCGATTGCCAAACAAAATGAGCCCTGCCAGTCTACAATAACGGAAGCCAAAATTGTAGTCTGGCAATTGATCTGGTAATTTGGAAGGAGAGCGCAGAGTGAGACTGTAGAATCCAGACGTGAGATGAATGCACATTGAACAAGGATCATTTTCAATATTAAAGGTTATAAGAATTGTGTGATTTTATACGCTAATGGTGTTTATGAAACACTGAGTTCATTTATTTTTGTCATTTCAGTTTCACGAGTGCTTTTCCTGACTTCCCCAGGCTCGTTAAACAACACCCAAGTTTGATCATCAATTGTTTGGGCCATTTACCAAGCAAAAATGTCGCATTTTCACTGGTTCCAGCTTTGGATTGTTAGTCGTGTAAAACAAACAACTGGAAACAATTCATTGAAGGAATCAAACTGATTTGATAGTAATTCAAATTCAAAATCATTGCTGCTTGACAATAAGGTCTTTGATCAGCATGTTGTAGGTCAGATTGCACTGACATATACAGCATATCTACATACCGCTGCATGAAGCGGCAAAAATGTGAAGTACTAACTCAGAACGGGGGTCTGATCCTTCAAACCTCTTATAATGAAAATAAGTTTTCCCTGTTTCTGTTGCTGTGCTACATGTTGCTTTCTCCTTGTTATCTGCCCCCTCCCTCTGACAGGTTAGAGGGGCTCAACAGCAGTTTGCTGCTGGCAGCGACCGCCTGGCGGAAGAAAGGAATAAATAAATGAGTGAAAGGTTTGTTAAGAAGGGCGAGGAGAGCGGGCAGACAAGTGGAGCTGAAGGGGGCTCAGCTGGAGAGTGTCTGTCTGAACAATAGAAAGCTGACAAAGAGAAGTAAATTGGCGACTGAACAGCCTCGAACAAACACACAGACGTCTCTCTCACACAGATAGTCATGCTGCAACTGTGTGTTTGCTTGTTTGAGTGTGTGTGCAGTCACGTGCGCCTTTGTGCTAATGTTATTGTGCAATTGACTGAATGTATGTTATTGTATGAGTCTTTAACCTCACTGTGTGATGCCATGACTGCACACGTGAGTGTCTGTATACAGTAAGCCCCACCTTAAGTGTCAATTCCATTTATTATTCTCATCAGATAATCAAAATCAATGCTTGAATCCCTCCGTGTTGCTTAGACAGACCTACAGTAACTGTATCATAATATGGTCATTATTTTTGGTTTTCATCTATCTTCACTGAAACAGTTTCCAGATTTTTTTTCAAAGAAGCAGCTCAGTTTTCAGACTTTCCCCAAGCTTTTATATCTCCACATTTCTTTTAATTATTGCTGCAGTAAATGAGTTCATCTGGTAATGCTGACAGTTATTTACAAATGTCACAAGAAAATGTGGAGAAAACAGATTTATTTACAAATTTGTTTTTGCACTGCAAATTATGTGTTTTACTTTTTTAGAATCAGAAAACACTTTTTCAAATCGATAATGGAAATAATTGGTCATTGGTCTATGAACTGTACTATCTATATTTCATATATTTCTCCATGCCCTGGGGGACCAAATATTTCATCCTTATTCTCTATTATCTTACAGATCATTCATGCTGCTTCCATATTGATTCCTAAAGCAGTTTCTAAGGCCTTGCACTCATCACTTGAATTATACATGACTTATATAACTATATCATCACATCCCATCTCTGTCTAAATCCGCATACTGTAAACTGCATCTCCCGTGTCTCTCCGGCTTCTAATCCATGTTAGCAAACCATCAATGGCTAATGCCAGATCATATACTGATCTGATCCATCTTACCTGATCACAAGCATCTGTTTCCAGCATATTGCACTGATATGCACAGTCATGCCTGGTAATGCTCTATGCTGTACTTCTGCTATTGCCTGTGTATGGCTTGGAATGCACACATATTAAGATGAATTAAAAAATGCACACACACACTTTACATGAACATGTGCACAGGCATTTTCTTTCCATTCCACAGCTGAACAGATGCACACACGAGCACATCTTTGTGTGACACGGGCCAGAAGCTCTTGGCCCAGTGTCATTTGAGTCAGCGCTAAGAGGCTTAACATGAGCGGCCACTTGCCTCGGCAGAGCTGGGTCTGATCAGACTGAACGGAGGCCCCCACTACAACACATCTGTTCCTCTCCTCTCTCTTTCCTCCCCTCCCCCCACACATCTGCACTGTGCTCCTTCGGGGGCACACACACAGCCACACACATATATTCATGTCCCCGTAGCAAACCATATGCACAGGGAAGAAAAACGTGCAGTGGAGTGGGTTGATTCTGCGTTCTGAATTTGTTGGTAGTGGAAGCTCCACCCGAAGGCCTTTGCCCCACAACCTGTCCACAAGCAGCATGAGTCCATATACTTTAATACCAGGAGCAAAACAAACAACATAAATGAGGCATCGCCTTGCCTATTTTCTATGTGCTTATAGCATCTTTCAAATTGTTCTGACGGCATACATTTAAAAATTGGTGCAGTTTCAGCCCATGCATTTCAGTGTTACTGGGTCAGATCTACAGTATGAGAAACAGGAGCATCCCAGTGACAGTGTTTTGATAGCAATAGCAGCCAAAATCTGAAATGTTCAAATCATACACGTAACGGCTGTGATAGCAATTTTGAGACATTTTCAGGGTAACATCAGTGCTCAATAAGTGCTTATTCTTTCCACATCAGATTTAATGCAGCTGCATTGTGCAGCTGTGGAATAGCAGAGGTTACATACAGCTGCCATTAACCTAGAAGGGTGGTGTGATCCAGATTAATAATGGCCCTTTCTCACTGCAGGAACTCCTCTAGGCATCCAGGAACCTTTAAGAAGTGTAATGTTGTCTGATCATGTGCAAAAACTACATCTCAAACAAAGCAGTTGTTTTTTTTAATCCTTTATTGACCTGCTTTGTGAGGATTTCGCTGTTCTTTAGATGTGGTGAAAATGCAAACAGGAATGCATGAAAGGGATTTTCAAAGAGGTTTACATTTTGTGTTTGACTCACCATCTCAGCTTTCACCAGCATCTTCCAGAGGCATTTGATTGATTTCATACCTGGTTTACGGTTACATTGTGCTGGCCCACATTAACGTCAGAACCTGGTTCCCCCTAGAGGTTTCGACCTCTTCACAGCTGGCAACATGAGGCTGCAACAGAACAAGCACTACAGTACACACACGCACACAGTGTATGGCTACAGATAAGATGTAGTGATTGCATGGGCCAGAGGGTAGCAATGTGGCGGATGTACAGTATATAGACATCAGAGTAACACACTACGCAGAGCTGTGGGATGGAACAATGAACAATCCCACATGGCACACTCTAATGGACGCATGTGCCGCTCACCTACTGTTTGTTTCCTCTTATCTTCGCCCTCCCTCTGCCCTCCCTCCAATCCTCTCTCCTCCTCTGCTAACCTTCTGCTGAACCTCCTTCCTCTTACCCTTCTCAACCCTTTAAAAAGATTGAGAAATGCAAAAATGTAAATAATTAAATGCTTATAGAGTGACAAAACAGATGAATGAATTGCTCCATAAAATCACTGAAATGGCCATGTACAGTTGAAAAGTATTGTCACTTTCACCTTTTTTTTTAACACCTCTCTTCTCCCCTTTTCCATCTTTTATGCTCCTGTTTTTTTTCCCTCATTTGTTTTCTGACTGATCATGGGTTTGCAGATGCAGATCATCACATCTGCCGGCAATAAAAGTATAATACTAAATAATAGAAATAAGATTTTTTTTTTTTTTAAAGTTTGAATTAAAAGTAGCATGACTGGAATAAAAATGAAGTCGACCTGGGGTGAATGAGACTGGAAAGTTTATTTATATATATGGAGTCCAAAGGATGGCAAGCTTTGGGAAAATTCGTATTATTGGTTTCTCATTTATAATTTGTG
Organism: Oplegnathus fasciatus; assembly: GCA_003416845.1. NCBI lineage: Eukaryota > Metazoa > Chordata > Actinopteri > Centrarchiformes > Oplegnathidae > Oplegnathus > Oplegnathus fasciatus. The sequence goes on along the minus strand of NTHP01000292.1, from coordinate 673,088 downwards.
AAATCTGCCAACAGAAAAGCAAACTTTGTATGGCAGCCAAAATGTAGATGTGAATATAGGTTGATGTATGTATTTAGAATGTACGTAGGATCATGAATTGATCATAATGCATATTAAATCTGATCTCAACTTCCCAGAAGTCACTGATATACCTATTGTGGTATCAGTAAAATGCGCACAGCCCGCTCATGTTTATCACGCTGGCTGCTCTGTGATCAAGTCAAAGCTTGCTACTTGGGAGACAACTTGTATTTTTCCTTAATGTATCAATTTGTCACTTCATGTAGATTAAAGTCTACAGTCTTTATTTGGGCAAACAGGGCAGATCTACAGGGTATCATTGAGCGGGGACAGAATGTATTTGCAGTCCCGTTTTGTGTTTCAGATTGAGAAAACAGTTGTATTTTTAGCATCTTTGGTAATGGGTATTGCCTGTTAATTAGTTTTTTATGCTCATCATTTTTTTTCATGCACAGCAGGGGAAACAGGGTATATATTTTTAAGATTAAATCATAATGGCAACTGTAGGGCTTTCGAACACACAGAACCCCATTGTGTATGAAAGAATAGCACAAAGAAGGCACGCAGGAAAATAGTAGAGCACGCGCTGTGTTTCAATATAAACATGCAGGCAGTATACAACTAAAGACATTACAGACACACAAAGAAACTTTTAACTGCTGAGGCCCATGAGCAGTTTACAAAAGAACACAAGAAAACCAACAAATCCAACACAACTGCAACAACAAAAATAGGAATTTATTATCCAAAACATACTAATAAATGTTTTCTTCAGTTAATATCAGTGACGCCCGTTCCAGCAGCTGACAGTGGCTATCTTAACGATTGTCTGCTATTGAGATTGATAGTGATATGGACGACTGAGCAGCAGTGAAGCATGCCAGGTGTGGGTTCATGAATCAAATCAAAGAGTGTTAAGAGACATGTCTCATGAACCAAATGGCTGGTTTTGTTGATGATGCCAAAAGAGCGTTTTAAAGTTTCATCAGTCACACCAGAGCATGTCAATCATAACATCCCCAACTCTTATATTTACAGCCAGAGGGTGTGACTGCTTGATTTCTTGTTTCTGCAGTGTGTATCCTACATACAGTCGCTGAATGTTTGTGTGTGTGTTTGAGTCTGTGTGCACATGATAGTGAGTCTTTTGATGTATTTGGACTCAGTTTGTTCTTGCGGGACAATTGATCATGTCTCCTGGCTCCCAGGGTGAGGAAACACAACACACAAATCTCCCCACCTCCCTGCAGGATACAGTAGTGGGCTAACTGTCCAAATATCCAGGATTTATGGGGTGTAAAACATCTTGCGGGCTCCACAGCACATCACTTCTGCCAGATTTGGGTAGAGAAGTTGGAGGAACTGCGATAGTGGCATTTCTTGTGTGTTTCTGTGGTGCTGGAAGGATTTGAACCTGAGAAACAATTCAGAAACTGTGACTACATGGAGGGAAGTTAGTAGTAAAGGCCCTGGATTCTCACAACACAGGTGTTTCTGTGTTTTTACTACTATACACATGATACAAACCAAGGAAGGGAACGGAAGTTCTCGACTTCCCAGTTGTCTGGAACGCAGCATATGTTCTAATCAGTCAAAAGTGGGGATTTCCAAAGAAACTGGGCTGGGTAAACTGTTGATATGACCAGACACAAATTAATTATTACAGATGATTTTTCACAAATTTATAGGCTTTATAGCAAAAATCCTAGATACACACTCAATTTAAATTCCCACCTGGCTCAGAAAATTGTGGATTGTTGGAGCTGGACATAACTGAAATTTGTTTGTATCTGTCATGATAGCGCACCGTCGACTAAGTTTTTGTTTGTGCCAATCAACCGTGTCTGTATTTTTATACACCTTCCTTCTTCAATATGCAGCACATACGTACACACATTCATGCATGCTGTAGGTGTGAAGGGAGACCACACACATGCGTGTACACACACACACACATATGCTTCCACACTTCCGCAATGACAATAACACCTTGTTATGACTATAATTATCTTTCCGGTGCTTTCACAGAAGGGAAAACATACTCTGCTACTGCAAAAAGCCAAATGATACAATACAATGATCTTACTAAAAGCACCCTGATTGTGCTCCTTTCTGTGGTTTTTCTTTCCTTCTGTTTAGCTTTCAAACAACAGCTACTGCTACTACAGCTGACTTTAAATGCTGTTTCCCCCATTCTTAACAAAATGTTGTAAATTCTGTTTTAAAATTCAGTTTCCAGAGTTGAATAGATCACTTGTTCCCATGTTCTGTCCTTAAAATAACATTACATCAGATCATCCAAATTCAAAGTCTGCAAACTGGCTAATCGGACACTCTTTTCCATGTATAGGAGAGTGTATTCTTGTTGCACGAATGAATTCCAGTTACCTCCTTGATTATGGACTTAATAGAAATGTATACAGTTTGCAAAGAAGGACCTCCTAAGTCAGCCCACTCTGGCTCTGTGGTTTGTCACAACAGTGCAAAATCCCCAATCCTCCTCACTGTGGTTTTCTTAACTAAATTAGCCAGAGCGGGTGTGACCACAGTGTTAACGTTGAGCTGCAGTCATCCTCAGCTCTGCAGGAGACATCAACACTCATCACTGCTCAGAGAGTCTGGAAGGCAATGGAGACAGAAAGCAAAAAACTGGATCACCTGAATACCTGTATGAGTCAGTATTTGTAGCGGACTGGCAGTGATCAAAAATCAATATGCAAGAGGCACTCAGTCTGTTGCAGGATGGGCTGGTTGATGTAAAGAAGGTTTTACAAAAATGTCTCCTCTGCTGGATTCACGTCCTTCCCACTTTCTGTCTCTCTTGCTTCTCCTCCTGCGCCCTGATTTTTGTTTTACTGACTTTCTCTTACTAAATATTTCCATAATATTTCTGTGTTTGACTCTGAACATGCAGTAAATTGTAATATTTCTATCTTTACCACTTGCTAAGCTCACATAGTAAATCACTCCATCGCATCACACCAAATCCATACAATTTAATATCTGTTGTTCTATCGTTCTATATATTATTCTCTTAATTCATCATATTATCCTTATATCATTCTTCGGTTTAAAATTAGATCATCTATCCTTTCATTGTCTTTCTACTGTTGTACCTATCATTCTACCTATCTACCTATTGTTTTTTAGTTTTATCATCATTTTATCCTGTCATTCTGTGTACCGTTCTATCATTTCTTTATCTATTCTATCTGTCTTTCTATCTGTGTATAGATCCTTCCATCCATTCATCCATCCACGTTTTACATCCTCTATCACCTACCTACCTATCAATATAGCAGCGTTAACCACAATGTGTTCTTTGTCTTAAGCCCTGTGTAAGGGCAAATCCTTGCATTTAGCATCAGCAAAAGAACGCAAGCTTTTAAAACAAAAAATAAATAAATAAATAAAATAAAATCAGGGCAGAGAGAAACACACACCCCATGCATGCCTTAGAATACTAAAAGACTAGCTCTCCCTCAGCTTCCACTCAATATTTTGTGAGCTATTCTTTCGCTCATGGGCATCAATTCAAAAGTGTGTGAGTGCAACATGTGTGTGACTAATACATCCTCATCCTTGGCAAGGCCTCGCCAAGAGCACAGCAACCCACAGAGATTTTAGAGAAAGACATAAAAAGAACTCTCCACGCTCCCAACTGTATTGGAGCTCCTTCTGAGGGTGTGAGACCCAGCCAAGAGGTAAGAAGTACTGTCAATAGTCAGAGTGTTTACCAGGGGCGCTAAGCAGGCATGAAGAAGGCTTCTGTTTACTGGTAGTGAGAGAGGACTGAGGAACATGGACGTTTTTTTTTGCTTTCTGTCTTTTTCTTTTTCTCTCTTTCATTTTTTTGGAGATTTTACAGAAACATTCTTCAGTTATAGTTAGTTAGTGCTGCAATATAACACCACAAACTTCAGGCACGAGCATTTCATTCACAGGAAAGTAGAATGTAGCGGCAGCAGTAGTGAATGTCCACCATAAATATCTAGTTATAAAATCGTTGTAACTCTAAAGTTTGATTCAAACTCTGTAAAATAATTTAAGTTTCTAGTCTAAACACCTATACCATCACACCTGCAATCTCCTAAATGATGAGGGAGCCTGATGAGCCACACATGCAACAGGTTGTTCACTCTTCTTGAAATCCATTTTTTCAGAGCAAAGTTTCTGGCGTTCAGCAAAATGTTTTCCCATTTTGTTTTAAAAGCTTAAAAGTTTTATATTTCACAAGATTCTTTATATCTTCTGCTAGTGCACTGCTACCCTTGCTAGACTGAAAAACAGTTAAGATGACGTGACACCTCTTTCACTGCGAAATACGCATATCTTAGCAAGTCATTTTGCCTTAAAAGACTGCATTTTTGTTAAAAGGAAGTATCCTGCCATTGAGATGAAAGATTTCCACTGACAGCATCCTGAAACATGACTTGGTAAGACAGAATAAAAACAATGATCTTACTCAACAAGCACGTTTTATTGGCTTTTTCTTAGTAGCGAGTATTTGCACACCGCACTGTGGCTCCAAAAATGTATTAGACTAAAATAGGCAACATTTTGACCGAACTGGGTATTCTCTATATTATTTTCTGGTATTTTTGCCTTGCCAGGTTATATTGTGGTTATATGGTACATGTCTTAACCACTAGCTCACCAGGATGCCCCAAGCCAACCAGGTCTTCATCAGGAAAACAATATATTTTAAGAATGGGACATTTTATGACTCATTAACAAATTACTTGCAATCAAAAGTTAAATAGGTTTTTTTTGGTACTTTTGACTTTTAATAAGCTTCACAGAGTTATTTGTTTAGGTCACTGTGTTAATGTATTGGTTGGCAGTATATTACAGCTGTTTAAATATTTTTTTTCCAACCCCTGTACTTAGCTGAGTGGAAATGAGGATGGATTGCATGCTTTCATGGCAGAGCATGTTTTGAGGGTATATTAGTGTCTAAATACTAATTTGATGTTTACGGACTTTGTATGGAATGATAGATTTTTCCCAAAATGCCAAATCCTGTTCTCATCTCCTGGTCTCAGCGGGCTAAAGCCAACCTTCAAAGGAGTTTGAAGATTTCACTGACTAAGTGGCCTCGAGGTGGAACACAGCCGAGAAGAACTAAACAGTGCAGACGTACTCAGGCGTGCCAACAGAATACTTCTCTCAGTCTGAGACATTTTAAGTAATCTGCAGGATTTGGTTTAACAGAAAAATAAATTGAAGATGATGAAGATATATTTAGCATATATAATTTGTTGCTTTACAATATACAGCATGATTTAGTTTGAACAGACGTGAAGCACTATGGTAACAGAGACGCTCGCCACTTTTTATTTCTGGAAGAGCTGCTCGGGGAAACTGAGAATAAGAGAGAGAACGAGAAAGTAAAACAGAGAGACTGAGTGGTCGTCTTAGTGATGGATGAAATGAACGACTGATGCAGAGAGACAGACAAAGGGTGATAGTCTGACAAAAAGACAAGAAGAAACAGTCTGTTTCAGAACAAACAGAAACCATCTGGGGGAAAGACTGAAAGCTTGAAAATTAAACCCAAAGGTTTGCAGAAAGCAATTTGAGGGCATTTTGATGGATACCATGTCAGTGGGACTTTTCTAGGTTTGGTAGGTAGGTAGTTCGTCAGTCTTTCCAAATGTCTATACTGACCGAATTCACTAAACACAATAAGGCACATGAAAGAAAATGAGAGTGTACAGTTGAAATTAAGAGATGAAAAAAATAAAAAAAAGATAAAATCCATGAAAAGATAACCTCATTCAAACCAACACACTTTATCCATTAACAAACTCAAACCTTGTGTGCATGTGAGTGTGTTTGTAGGCGTCTACACAAGCACACATTCATTTCACTGTGAGTTCCAAAGACAGAGTGTTTCACCACTTTCTAATTGAAAGAAGAATGGTAATGGAAGCACTTAGCGGGGCTAGAAGGACCGAGGGTGGAGCGGGTCAGTCTACAAAGAATGACTGCAGTGTGCGAACAGTGGCACGAAGTGGTAAATGTCATGCCGTCGGCAGCAGAGAGACGTGGAGGAGGGACAGAGAGAGGGAGGGTGATGGAGAGGAGGTGGAGTGTCTCATTCGCTGCTCATCACATACTGAACTCGGAGGTGAAATCTTTCAAAGTTTCTTATCTTGTTACTGTGTTGGAACAATGCACCTTCCGACAGCCACTTGAGTTTAACTCTGCATATACTGTATTTAAATACTTTTATCCAGGTTTTGAGAAGTGTTGAGAAGCTATTTTAACAAAATTTTGCTGGCATGAAGGATTTTTTGTTACAAGTAGCTACTTTAAGCTTCTTGTGTCTCTTGAGGATCTTATTAAATTAACTTAAAAAATAACTGAAATGTAAACCCTGATACTTAATCAAAATGTTCACAAACATACCATCAAGGTTCCCCCAAATGAATACATACAGAGCAGATTTTCCCATCCAAGAGCCCAAGTGTGCGTCTTAACGTGAGTGATAACACTCCCAAGTAAGAAGGCTCACATTCTGGTTGTAGGTTTCCACCATATAACCTGTTACTTTTGTAACGTTTATCGCTCTGAGCAGTTAGAAACAATCAAAACAGATATTTTACTCTAGGGGTGAAAGATTAACAGATAAATACTGGAAAACAACTCACAATCAGAGATATGGCTACATCAGTACACAACCTCGGTACTGACTCAAATCAAATTCTGTGAGAAATTAATCCAAAATTGAAACTTTTTTCTCTCTCTCTGTGATCCTGTGCATCACCTGTGTGTATGTGTCACTGTGACTAACCCTTTTCCTGCCAACAAGCTTATATTCTCCAATTACACACCTACTTTAACCATCCACTTCTGGAAAAAGTCCCTTACCAAAAAACAAAAATGTAGGTCTGAACATGTCATTTGTATTTGCTCAGACTCAGTGGCATCATGAAATATGCCAGCAGCACCACAAGCCTTGCTAACAAGTACGCTAACTCCTCCTGGTTGAGGGCAATAATTGAAATTATGGCGGTTTTAATCACAACAACATGCCACCCGTAGTGGAAATGCCCATTGCATTTCAGAGAAAATTCCTCCACCAAATATGGTTAGTGTGTCATTTCTAATTCAGTACTTGAAATAAAATGAAGAAATATTGATGTTCCTATTTCGCAAATTAGTTATTCAAAACTAATTCACTTTCTTTTGTGAATAACTAAACATATTCTAATGAATCTGAACTGAGTCTGTGTTAAATCTCAGTATATCCAATGTATCTGTAATGTTTTTTGCATCACATTGTAGACCATTTGTGGCCCAAATACATACTGAATCATCTGAGAGGGATGGATACACATCCCCAGTAAATTCTATGTCTAAATACGTATAATTTAATATATGTCCTACACTAATTTGAGTAAGATTGCTTCTCACTTTACAAGTTTTTAATTGTTTCAGTTACATACTCACCTATTACTTGTAATAGTGCATGCTTAACTACTTTTGGCAAGTGGTATAGTATAATGTTTTTGTTTAGCTCACAGAGAAGCTGATCTCAGAAAAAACTTGTGTTCTTTTATAGCTACAGTATGTGCTCAGACTATCACTTTATTCCTGTTCCCAGAACTAAGAGTGCTGGAACTGTTAGTGGTACTGGAACATTTCCAACATTACTCAGGCCAGATAAAGAGAGATGAGGAGGAAGATATAAACTTCTAAATACTCAGAGTGAGACTGCCCAGAGCTGCTGGGTGTGTGTGAAAGCTGTCCCGCGGGTGCTTAGCAAGCTGGAGGAGGGCCGGGGCAGCGTTGTCAAGAGGGTGAGCAGGCCTTGTTTCAATGGACGATTAAACAGCTCTCCCAGCTCGTCCTCTGCCCCTCTCCTGCCTTCCGCACCACCTGACAGTTCCTCAAGGTCGAGTCTTTTCCCCACACACACCTCTCCACCACTGCCCATATCTGACTAACACTTCCTCTCCTTCACTTTCTCACTTCCCATCTTCCTCTCATAGTAAAGCTCTTTTGCCCGTTCTGCCATTTTAATTCTTCCTCTGCTGTGAAATTTTGTCTTTTATCTCTCCCTGCATATTAGAGATTTTTGTCAGCACACCCATCCCATATGTGTAGTTTCATTTGAGTGTTTCTCTGTACGTATGACATCCAAGCCGAGTGTGTGCATGTATGAATCAAGATCAGAGGGTAAATATATTAGTTGTCTGGTCTTTCATTTGCATTGCTTGTTGTTACTGTTTGCATGTCTCATGGAAACACACCATGTTCAGCTGGCTCTTTAAGGCCAGACTCAAGTCGAATCCAGTTACGTGTCTTATTTGGGCAGTTTGCTTTGTTGCGTGTTAGCAAAATATTGCTGTTTCAGTCCCCTGTAATTAGTGAAAGGACAGCTGTGGTGTTCTGCAACATTTAGGGAGCTGTCCAGAATGCTTAAACTCCGCTGCAGCTGTCCACTTTGTGTGGTGCTGAAGTGATGATCCCAAACCGAGGCAGCGCTCCTTACTGTGTTCTGTCTTACTGCACGTTTCAGCTGAAATAAGAGTAATGATGTGAGGGAGCTGTCCACACAGTGTGGTGCTGAACTTCAGCTCTTCTATAGTGGATCAATTTAGGGCTGTACAAAAGCAGTAAACAAGGGAGCAGTGAAAATGTCTTCTAGCTAGTAAACCAACTCTTATCATCTACTGAGGCATCAAGTGTGATGATTGCAGTACTGATAAAAACCTTTTCGTATGGGTATGTTGCTATTGAATTGTTTTTGTTTGTTTGTTTGTTTGTTTATGTGTTTTACCATAGCTGCCTGACTTCCAATCCTGTCTTTTCAAATTTTGTCATACTTGGAGCATGATTTTTGTTGATGGGGATGTGGTGGAGTCAAGTCTGGCTCTTCCTGTGAATTATACAATGCTGCTTTGTCTCATCAGTTACTCTACAAATTCCATTCTTGGGGTATTTTCCTGCCTTGTTCTAAAATAGAAGGAAGTGTTAAAACTATACAGACCGAGTATTTAAAAAAAACAGACATATGGGATGTGCTTAAGGATATTTTGGATACCACAATTACCTTTTGGGTTTGATAAACAGCTTTAATATAATTGCAATGACAACAGACCACCTGGTGTTTCCAGGATAACCAGGGAGACCCAAGTCTTCCTTTTAACTGGCGTAATGTGCTCATATATCATCCAGACCCCATAACTCTGCTTTTGCTGACCATTTTGTAGCCAGCTTATTGCCCTTTACATACAGTATTTAAGCTATACATTTCAAATCAGAAAGCATAAAATTAACTGCATGGTGTCCACTTCCTTGCAAACCGCTCTTGTAAAGTATTTCCAGAAAGAAAACAATCAAAGGAAACAAACAGAAATATGGTATGAAAAGGATTGGTTTAACACCTTTATTAAAACAATATAGCCTCTACCCACAATGCCTGCAGGTCTTAATTAGTAACTTTTTACTTACTAATTCAGACTTTAGTTGTATTAGATGCTGGATTGTAATTCCTTATCAATCTTTCCTGTAATTGTATTTCTCTTACTTACCTATAACAAATTCTGATTCAAGTGAGTACCTTTTTGACTTGTGCTTACAGTCATATATTACTTTTTTACAACCCTTAAATGTTCGCAATCTTAACATTTTAACTATGAGTATTCACTACTTTACTTCAGGGTTATGGGGATTTAACAGCTTATTTTTACAAGGAGCTAAAATGGTTCAATCATTTGTAATTTGATTAAAGTAGTTAAACTGCCCTTTGACTCGTATCCCTTTTTAAAAGTCTGTGTTTAGTAATATTCATGTAAGGTTTCATGAATATTTTATACTCTTTCTATGATGTGTCTTTCTTCTAACCCTACAATCTAATTCTAGTATGTACAACTTATGATTTATCTGATAAAAGTTGATTATTTTAGAGATGGCCATTTTTTTTTAATAAAGCTATATCATTTTGATGTATGTGTAGAGTCACTTGTATTTTTGTAATCACTGACTAACATTTTACACAAATTAAATTGTTGATCAGGTACGCAGTCTTCTCTCTTTGATGCACTTGATGTATACTCTTTTTCAACATGTGTTTGTTCATCTCTGTAAGTAAGATGTATATCTGTGCAAGCCCACATTTGATTAAGTGCATGTTTGTGCATTTCATCCCCATCAAAAGCCACGATTACTCTTTTCTCTGCCACACTGATTGAGTTCAGCCCATTCAATAATTTGACTTGATGAGAGGCCCCTTGCCTATTGAATAATACCTGCCACGTCCCTCTCAGCGTAGGTGTGACCAATTAGAGAGGATTGACGCTTTTATCCCCAATCCCTACGAGACAAGCCGTCGTAAATACAGCTAAGGCCTACCAATGTAGGGTGCTTATCTGTCCTCTGAGGGGGCGAGAGAGAGCTGGGAGGGGAGGGCTTGTATCCTGGGCTAACCAGAAAATTTGGATTTGCTGCTTGGTTGCTGTACTGAGCCTGGCTTCAGCTTGGAGCAAATGACTGTTTAATTTGTTCAGTGTTGCAGGTAATTTCTCTCATTCACTCGGGGCAGCCCGGTCCCAGAGTGGCTGCAGGCAAATCGATAAGGATTAAGAATATAAGAGACCCTAAAAAAAGTTAGACTGAGATTCTGCGGTGTGCGCGTACAGCAAAGTCTGAAGAATGAGGGAGTGAAGGTGAAAGAGAGTGATGACAGTGAAAGGAGAAAGGAGCATAGAGGATTCAGTTTTGTTTACAACATGAAAGCGCACGGTTTGGGATAGGGCACATGCAGCACAGAGGACTGGTCAGGAGTGAATCATGGGAGGTTGTCCTGAGGCTAAACAATGGAGTGTTCAGCAGAGGGGATGACTGTGGGTTTTTCGTGTTTTTGTTCGTGCGTTTGTGTGTGCACAGAAACCCTTGCACACACGTGAAAACACAGACGCAACCAAGCGTCCGACTCCAGAAAGCATTCAGTTGTTTACCCTCACGGTTAGATTTTACTCTTCAAACCCCTCCAGTGAAAGCGAAGGAGGAAGAGAGGAAGAAAGAGGAGTTGTGGGAGAGAGGGAGGTTGGTGCTGAGCCTTTGACATGCTGGTGAAATATTGATGAAGTTGCAAAGTGGTGTTTCGCTAATAGCCATCCTTTAGCATTTGCTGACAGGCCATTATAAGGCATTTTTCTCTCTTTCTCATTGGCTGTTTTCTCCCTCCCTCATCCATTTTCCTTCTGTCTCTTACTTAACATCTACAGTACAGTAATTATCAACAACAGCTGTTATGGGTTTGGGTCAGAAACAAATCACCATTATTGTGATTAGTAAGGAGAAGGAAAGGGGAGGTGAAAAAACATGAAATGTCAGTATGCAAAAACTGTCTACTACAAGATGTATTTATATACTGTATTTTATATATATGCTATAATCTAATTCGCCAGATATATTTCATATGAAACATAATTGCTGCCTGGATAATGTTTACTGGCAATGTTACTTTCCAGTCAAGGAAGTGGGAGTTCTTATACTGCACAGAAGTCAAGGGGAGGCTCACTTGATGTGTCCCACAAGGTGTTACCTTTAGCTCACGGTCTAGCTACCACTGAAAACACTCAGGTCCTTGGTAGCTTTAGCTGGGAATTTCCTACTTTAAAAAAACATGCATGGGTATTTTATAGATGGATTGAACTGAATAATTTAAAAACTCAAAATATATAATGTTTTCTACTTTTTCGCCAATGAACCAACCGATCAATGATTCAGTATTTCATCATTTTTACTCCGGAAACAATTGATTGGATGAAATATGAAAATTGGGGGAGACAGTGGACACTTATGACCTTAGTATTTCAAAAATCCGGGCTACAGCCCTGGTTTAGGCAACTAAAACACTTGGTAAAGGTTAGGGAAAGATCTTTGTTTAGGTTAAATATTGAAAAAGTCAGTGCTTCCTGTCTTTGGCTTCAAGTCAGTGTTGACTTTTCAATAACCAAGACAACCAAGACAACAATCTCTCCATACCTAACCCTAACCAGGGAAAGCTAAAACTCTTTCCTTATTATGAGATAAAAAACATAATCCAGGCAGCACTGCTACTGCAAATTAGCCATATACTGTGTGAAGATATTTTTTTTAGGAGACAGGCTTGGTGGATGTTGTAGTGGCAAGAATATTCTCTAATAAATGGAAACCAATACATCACATCATTATTCACTTCAACACAACAGTACACAAACTATAACCTTATAACAATTCAAAACAGATCCCCACAAACCAACAGCACCAGACTGTGTGGGACACAATGTGCTACCAGTGTAGCCAGTACAGTCAACCCTAGTTTGAATAGAAACAATTACTTTATAGGGGAATGAGTGTGATTACAAGCTGCCCTGTGAGACTCAACAAGCAATTACAAATCAGTAAATAATAATTACTATCGCAGCTCAGCCGAGGAGCTGTCTGCAGTAGAGGCAAAGAGCTCACTGGAAACAGATACTAGTAACATCAAACTACACACACAAACATACACACATGCCAAACAGTTTCATTAGCGGCATGAAGAACTGTGCTTTTATCATTCTCTCCCTCTCTGTCTGTCTGAAACATGCACACACAGATATACAGAAATGCATGCACACTGAATCCAATGTGTGTGTGTAGAGAATATAAGCATTATTAGCCACCACAAGGGTGCCACCACAAGGGTCCGGTAGTCTGCATACTGTATGTTGTCATCTGCACCTTTCAGTTAAATGCCACTACATGTATACCGTTGTGCATCTTAATTGCCCACGTACCAATGAAACCATTTCCTGGAGTACCTCTTCCAGACTGTCAAACATTACTTTGCTTTGATGATGATGATGATGATTGATGAGGTGTTAAACTTCATTCTGTAACTGTGTTAGTCATAGAAACGATCAAATCACTTTTCTCTCTGTGGATTAGAGTTCCAGGTTAAAGGTGCTCCCTGTGTAGGCTCGCAACATGATGATTACAAAAAACAAGTCAAAATACAGTACAAATAACTCTTGCATTGCCAAAGACAAAATGTTAAGAACAATTACACTTGAGCTGACTGCCATGAGAACACCTTCCTTGCTTAATTCATATTTATTACACTTCTGTCATATAGTATATGTAGTAACCCAGACCACAACTGGCCACTTGGCAATAACAATGAGACACGTTAAGTTTTCTCAAAAGCTTAGTACTTTTCCCTCTGGTAGCAGTTTGATGTTGTTGATGGGTTTAGGATTTAGATCACTGCGACCTTATTGTGAACGAGTTATTGATCTACAGGTCATCTCAGGGATTCATCTTGTTCACTTTGCGCTTTCAGTTTTGAATCTTACCTGATGAAGGTCTACCAAATATTCAGGTCATGAATCTTACCTGATGATGTAGTAACATTCATTTTTCAATATTTAGTAGTAAGTACATTTTGTCAACTATGCTGAGTAACCTATTTTCTTCTGTCCTTTGTACCTCACTGTATTGTATGTACTAACATTTGTATGAATATGTATTATTTAATCCACATCCCCAGAAGAGTTAACCATCAAGGAAAATATTGCTTACACCAAGCCATCCATCCATGCATACATACTGTACAAAACTGCCTCAACCAATTGGCTAACTGATTCACGTCAAGGTGAAAAGACTATCATGTAGATCTGAGTGACATTGCTCATAAACCTTCACTACTGTATCTTCTTAGACTTCAGTAAATCACCTTAGAATGATACAGTATTTCCCAGGCCTATGGATGAGGTGATGGCATGCCACCACCACCATGTGGAAACATGCTGCAGGGCTAACATACAGATAGCATATTATCACACGTTTTAAGCCGAAAGGCAAAAGCTTAAGCCTAAGCTACAGTATGCTAAGTCACATCTGTGCTGATTGATATCAGAGAGGCTACGGCCTTTTGACCTCAGCTCATGGTGGTAAAAAACAGTATTAGAGAATGAAAGTGGGTGCTATAGCATGTAGTGTGCATTGCACAAACCTAACATTGGAAAGGTCAACGTTTTGAATGGAACTGGTAGAATAAGATGAAAAGGTCAGTATAAAGGGAATCCAACTGCAGGTTGATGGGCTGTAAAAAGTGTATGTCAGAGAAAGCCAGAAAAGCAGAGGGTAAAAAACCTAAACTGAGCTTAGATTTAAAATTCGGACACAATCCATTATTATTACATGAAGAAAGAAAGAGGAAGAGGAAGTAAAAACTTTGGATAGGCCTGTAATGATAATTTAGTTTGAAGTGTGGTGTGTATGTGTGTGCATGTCCGTGTGTGTATCTTTATATGCAATGACAAGGAGACTCCTAGTACTGCATCAGTACTAAGTCAGGCTGAAACTGCATGTCAAGCAAGGTGCGCACCACCTAAAGCAGGCACGATTCAAATCCACAATGAAGCACACACATTTACAGCCATGATCTATACTGCACTGCACTCACGCACACACCCACATTTCACTATGAATCACCAGTTATTTTATCCAAATGATCTTATCGTCTAACCTCCATTTCTCTCACTCCATCCCTCCACTTTCTGTTTTTCCCTCCCATTGTTCAGGCATGAAGCATGAGCAGGCAGGTACTGCGTATAGCACTGCCACGTGCAGCCAAACTAATGTTATATTCCATTTTGAGCGACCACGCGGTGTTCACTTTTACTCATCCAGAGGAGGAGGAGGAAGCGGGGAGGGCAGCAGGCGAGGAAAAGTATAGCAATGATGACGATGAGGACGAGGAGGTGAGGCAACATGACGGAGAACACGAGGATGTAAAGAAAGAGGGGGCAGAGAAAATGTCATGCAAGACGTGTTTATCTAGGTCATCTATGTCTTCATCCTCACTGGCCTCCTCCTCTTGCTGCCTCTCTCCCCCTTCCTCTCTCTCAATCCCCCATCTCCCCATATTGTTTATCCACTAGCCATTGCAGCAGGCTGCCTTTTCCAGTCTACTTCTGCTGGCTTGGATGCTAATGGCTTTCCATTAAAGTTTAAATACCCTGAATGGCTCAATAATTTAATAATTACAGTTTAGCAGATGGACAGCAAGAGTCTCCTCTGCCCATCCTTTTCAGTTTCTCTTATCAAGAGGAAAACTGATCACTAAGTTGGAACGATGGTGGGAGTTTATTAAAAATAGAAATTTAAGCATATATGCCAGCATATGTGTATTAGAGTCTATTTACAGTGTTTTAACTGTGCACCATCTGCATGAGGTGATACAGGCCCCACTGTCTTTTGGAAGAAGAACTAGGAAGTGCATGAATATGTGTACACTTCCACAATTTAGGCTTTTCACACATAAATTACATTTTTTTCAAATTGCTCTCTCTCCACTCCCACTTCATGTAATGCAATTTGCTTTTCCACAATCCCTGTTTGCATTTAAGAACAATATACTTTTAAGCAGCTATATAAAGAAATAAGTGCATATTATAACTGTAATGCAGTCCCCATAATAGGTTTGAGCTTTAGGAAAGTCATATGGTACATGAACGCTCATGAGTGCTTTACAACAGGAACCTGGTGTGGACTGTGCACATCACGCCCTTGGTCTGCTTCCCTCCGTTTGCTCTATTTTTCATCACATACACGTGTTGTTTCACTTGGGGACCTAAATAACAAAGCAAGCAGAACTGGGCAGGCAAGGAGGAGGAAAAGCTAAAAAAACCAAGGTTGTATACAACATCTGCTACGGAGAAGAGTGTTTTCAGTGAAAAGCAGAAATGGCTTGCATGTGTATTACCATATCTAAGAATACACCTCAAACACTGTAGTCGCTTCCAGCGCTGACATACTGTTGTGTCATTGTCGAAGACAGCCAAGAAGATTATATTATATGCCACAGCTAATGGTTTTAAAAGTGGGTGACAACTCGAATTGTTGAACCAGCATTCAAGAGAAATTGGTAGTCACGGAGCAGTGACAATTGAGTGATCTGATGAAATCAGATCTTGTGCTAGAACATAACCCAAACTGCATCGGATGTGACTTTCAGGAATGTAAGTGCTATGGATTCTAGGAGGGGGGGAGAGCTCGAGAGAGCAGTGAGTGACTATGCATTTCAGAGATAAGTATAAATGGGACAAGGGGATGGTGTGAGTCACGCTTCACAAATCTCTAAACTGAGCAAGAGTAGACCCGGGTCTGCACTCCCTCTCTCTCTTTCCCTCTCCATCTTTTCCTCTATGGGGTGTGAAGGCCCGAGGGTTCCAGTCTTAATTACTGATGAGAGATGCAGAGCCTGAACACCTGGCCTTACCTCTCAGCGTGATTCACTCTGGGATCATTTCTCACCCGATGGTATTGCATGACTAGCACTCAGCCCTCAAATAAAGTCTAGTGCATGTAATGCAGGGTATGTGTGTATGTGTGTGTGCACGCATTTGTGTGTGTTGTAAGCCCCATGCTTGTCAGGTGGTAAAGCTCTTCTAGGCCTCCTGATGATAAGTCATCTCCCTGCTTCAGCAACAATATTCCCACAGTCTGGCTACAGGGCCACGTCAGCAACAGAAACACAGACAGCAACAACTACTAGGTGGCACATGGTGGAGGCACATTAACCCTCTGCAACTGTCATGATACTGCATACTGTATACTCTGCTTCTCAGATATGAATAATTTCCACCATTCCCCATATCAAGACAATAACGCATCAATACATGGACATATTTCCTTAAGTACACATTAAATGGGATATTTGGCCTTTTTTCTTGCATTTTGGCCTTTAATCTGAGCACCATGTGGCCACTACAGTGCATCTGTTCCAATTGCTTTTACCACTTTATTTAGTTTTTCAAACATTGGCATGCCAGTTATGTCTAAACTGGTAATGAGCTTTCCACTGGGCCCACCTGGTGTTTGCCATCAACACTAGTTTAATGTTCTATTGTCGTGGTAAGAAGATTATAGCTACACAGTGAAGGGCGATCAGATCTTTTTTCTTTCTTAATCAACCATGAATAAGACTCATGACATATACTAGTCCTAATTTATGTTATTTAGAAGTAGATTGTCCTTTTTTAAAGTTGGATGAAGCACACAGAAATCACTGTTAATTTGTGCAATGGCTAATTTTATGTCAGTGAGCAGAAACACCAACAACCGCCCAAGGCAAATACCCAAAATTGACAAAATCCTGTCTTTCAATTTGATGATAGTATTTTGCTGAGAGAAATCAAAGCTAAACCTTGAAATCTGCTCCAGTTACGCTGCTGAAGATTTTCCTTATAAGATCCCCGAAGGAGCCAGTCAAAGAACATTGAGTTGGTCTGGACATGTTTTCACTCCTGTGATGTCTGCTTAGCTTGCACTTTCATGTTTGACCCCCTCCTTCTCTCCCCCTTCTCTCTCTCTCAACACAATGCCAAACTGCAGATGCACAAGATTTTAGACATCTGCCTCGTGTCAAACTCCTCTCCAATTAGCGTTGTTTTTTTGACAACTTCAGCTCTATCCACCTCAAAATGTTTAGCTCTCCACCACCAGCCTCCACTGCCTTGTTCTTTCAGTCTATCTTTCCTTCATTCCATTTTGCTCCTCTTTTTCTCTCACCTCGTCCCCTCATCTCTCTCATCTTTCTTCTTTCATCTTGCTCCTCCCTCCCTTCTCCTCTTTCTCTTATCTGTCTTACCTTCCGATAACCCTTTTCTCCTTTCCTCCCTGCTCTCACTTCCAATTCTCCCTCTCGGTCTCCCTCTCGGTCTCTCTATCGCCATCCATCTCATATCATGCTAGCCTGGCTTATGGTGTGGCGTGGCGCCTATTGAATAGTTATCAGAGTGTGTCTCCTCAGCTGCGGCTGTGAATACTGAACATAGAGTTATGCAGGCAGTGAGGGGCTTGGGTAGAGGGTGGGATTGGAGGGGGACAGTGCTGCCGGCTCTGGGAGATGGATGGAGGGAATCAGGGGCTTGACTGACAAGGCAAATGGTAATAAATGAGTCCCTTGCCAGCTGACGAATGAACGCACAGGGCTAGGAATAGAACCAATCACAGTAGATAAACACTGACATGACACGCAGCTTGTGTGTTCTCCCCTAATGTGACCCACTTTTCTGTTCTTCTTGTTACCCAAACTGTGCTGAAATATCAAAACTTGATCTTTTTTGCATTATGCATTATGCCTTTCGGTGAAGTCACGATTGTACACACATCCTGCATGCATAGGAGTGAATTTTTGCCTGCATGTGTGCACATGTAGCTGTTCGTATAACATTCAGAGCAGCATAACTGTGATGGATGGAGTCCTGTGCTGCTCCACTGGGGCCATTAGTCAGCCAGAGAGCAGGGGCTGGCCACCTGGGTATGATGCACCACGCTAGAGGTTGAAGGCCAGGACAGACACTTACCACTGTGTGGTGCTTTATGTGTTCCTATATATACTTTTTTGTCTTGGCATGTGCAACCCTGTATTTGTTCAAAGGATCAGATATTTTAGATCTCTTAGCATGTGGCAGTGCTTGTGAGTTTGTGTTCTTTGTTATGCCGTGGCCTGTCTTTCATCCTCCCTCTGCGACCACGTACATCAATCAGCCATGCTTCAGTTGGGATGAAAGGTGCATCACAACACGTGACAGAACACTGATCACATGTTTGAATTTAAATTTGTAGTAATTCGTGTTTGTAAGTGTACCAAATATACAAGTTTTGGGAAAAGGGAACAATATTCTGGCCAGTGCAAAATGGTTGCAGAAACTAGAGAGAGATGCAAAGTCCTGCCTCCTCTCTCCTGTGTTCCACTAGTTAGCTTCACTAGCTAACTCACTGGGCTTTCTTATACAGGGTTGCTTTCATCAGTGTTTCTGAGAAGCTGAAAGATGATTCTGGGGGTTTTCTGTCCATGTCTAAGCTAAATGGATATCTACTATGGTACTGGATGGTAAAATGTGATTTATTTTGCATTCTACATCTACAGCTCCCATTAGGCTTTGACAGGATGCCAATGGCTGAGACTTGTGTGATATGTTGTTAAACAGTAACCCAATAATAATTGTTTTATCTTGATTTTAAGCTTTTACAGATTGCCGAAGGCCAAAGAGAAGAAAAGCAACTTAAAGTGATACTCTCCAAAGGGGACGTTTAATAACATAAGAATAATAACTAATACGATTTTTTTTTATATAAATCACAGATGCTCACAGAGGACAGTCATATCTTTTAAAGACATTTTGATTTTGATCTGGTTGACAAACCCTACTTTAAAAGGAGACAAGCCATCTACATGCCTTCAGGCTTTGTTTAGTTTAATGTCACTTCCCTGATGTGGAACTATATGCAGTATGTGTCAAGACAACTCAATTCCTCATAACAGGTTTGTTTTGTGGTGATGAATAGGGCAGTACCACATGAAAAAGTGACTAACTCCAACCTGATAAAGATATTATTATTATTATATCTTATCACTATGAAAGAAGAGTAGACTGCAGCTCTGCCCAGGGTAAAATCAACTGTCTAACATCCAGGCTTGGGGAGTAACGGAGTACTGTACATGTAACGGCGTAATTAGGAAACAAAAAAAAGGTAACTGGATTCCATTACAGAAAAAAGACGTAGTCAGATTACTGATACATTTAGAAAAAATAGGGATTACTAACAGGATTACAATTTTACAATACATTTTAAAATAAAGAACGATATAGCTCCACAGAAATCCAGTTAGGTAAAGTTAACGTTAATTAGCTAGCTAACCTGTCAATACCACAGTCTAATGGTCAATACTACTACTACTACTGAAAAATATTTTGGGACTGTAGGTGGTGATACTGGGATGGTGTGTGGGTAAAAACACAAGCTCCAGACCGGAATAAGTTTATGGCATTTTACTTGAAGTTTGAATGTGAAGTGTGAATAGCAAACTTAACAAAGTATATTTAAATGTGCATAATTACTGCTATTCTAAACAGGCATTCGCGCATAACAAGGGAAGGAATAGCTGGACAAACAATTAATAAACCTAACAATGAACATAAAACATTACAGAATACACTTAAGTGAAAGTCATCTTATTGGTATTTCTTTTCTCGTCTTTATTTGCATATTTGGTATTGAGGTAATCCAAAAGTAACGGAAAGTAATTAAGTTACATTACTTTAATATTGTCATACTTGGATTAGGTTACTGACTACATTTTTTAACAGGATTACATTTTTAAAGTAACCCTCCCAACCCTGCTAACATCACATGGGGA
Organism: Oplegnathus fasciatus; assembly: GCA_003416845.1. NCBI lineage: Eukaryota > Metazoa > Chordata > Actinopteri > Centrarchiformes > Oplegnathidae > Oplegnathus > Oplegnathus fasciatus. The sequence goes on along the minus strand of NTHP01000292.1, from coordinate 652,873 downwards.
CCTGCAAAGTACAGTGATGCTTGGTCACAGTTTCAAACATTGCACCTTCTTGTTCAGGGTCATTATCAGCAAACCAAACACCTTACCCTAACTTGACCGCATGCTTGTCTTCATTCCTCAAATCTGTGCTACACCAAAGCCTGTTAGCTGACCAGCCAGCAGCCTTTACCTCAGCACCCCTCTAGCTGCACACACAGCCTGCCGAGACCAGTCGCACCCACTCAACATCAGCTAGCCAGAGTTTTCTGCATGGCTCTGCTCATATTCCCACACACATGTGGACTCTGGACTGCAAGACTTCATAGGTGGATGGACATATAAACATGCGGCCACACACAGCCAATCACATGGACAAACACATATATTCTAGCAGGAAAACACACATTGCAAAGACATACACTGTCAGCTTGGTTTCCTGCTTGAGTAATTGCCTTCGTCGATGGTGAACATTGCGCTAACAAGCTTCTTGACCGAAAAGGCATCTCTATTGTGTCACTCCAGGCCTGAACCCGGGCTCTTTCGCTCCATCAAAGCACTAGACCCACAGCTGCTGACATGTGGATGGACTGGCAAAGACAATAAACTCAAACAAGTTCATGCAAAATATGTATCTTCAGTTTAATCTAACATGGTTATGTAAAGCTTTTCTTAATAGGAACTTTTTTCATCTTTTCTTAACTTTTATTTATTTACATTTAAGTTCTTGATTTGCGTTTCCAAAGCTAGAGCATCGATAACAGCTGCTATCTACTTGTCATTTTGGCTAAGACATTAACTTGTAATTGTACTATGATATGTTAATATATTAATCTATGTGAAAATTGCCATGTCTATCTCCAGATGTCTCTGAAGACTTTGACTTAATAAAAAACATATGTCTGTCACCTCCCTGGTTGTATGATCATAGGTCATTATAATAATATTCCATTTTGAATAAGACGTATTTTATAAACAGGACACTTGAGCACACTAGTTACGGCATTAATCTGGACTGTTAGACATCCACTGTGTGAAATACTGTTAGGTTTTCCCTCTGAACAAAGTCACACAGGGGCCAAGTGATAATGATGTGTTTTTATATGATAATGACAGTTCTTTCAAGTCCCTGCACATAGTTCTGTCAGGCTATCTTCCCCCTTCCACACACATGAATCATGATCATGATAAATGGCACCACATAATCTGTATTTTCCTGGCTTTCAACTCCTTTCACTAATTTTCATCAGAAGTGTGGCTGAAACCTCCGCCCATATTCCTACATAAAACTCACCTGCTGCTCTTTAATTGGCCAGGAGTCATGATCATTCATAGGGCCATCACTAGCTATTCAGATGCTTTATTTTAACTGATTACAGGTAGCCAGTTTTAACTCAGCATATAGGCTAAAGCAGTTATGTTTGAAAGAAATCTTACAATATTTATTCAGCCTTATATTTTAGCCAAAATCCATGTGCTAGAGAGGCAGTAGGGCATTTTTGATATAGTTTTGCTGTTTTAAAAATAATTTAAGTCAGTCATCTCTGAGCATGTTAGCTACCTTACCCACTTAGTTTTTGATTTGTCTTGCTTTGTGAATTTGCATCCCTACCAAGCTGCAAATCAGATTATTGCATGTCCTAAATCTTAAAGCCTTAAATATGTATGACCCGTCTTAATGAGGTAGTATAGCTTAGAGCAGTTTTCTTCTAAAACCAATATCTTTCCTCTTACACATCCTAACAAATTGCAAAACATAGATTACCTCTGTCTCCCACACACACACACACACACACACACACACACACACAGAGATACATGTACACAAGCCTGTAGAACGGATGGACTGACGAGCAAACTGCTTCCATATTCTCCAAACAAAACCACATACAGCCTACAACTCCCCAGGACGTAACATCTCTTCCAACTCTCTCTGGAACGCAGTGGTGAGAAATGGTCATGCAACAATGAGCTAGCGAAGCACACCGACACAGGGTGAGAGAAACTGAGGGAGAGGAGAAGAGAGGGAGAAAGAGAAAACAGAGAGATGCAGTGCTAAGCAGCTTTAAGACAATGTGGAGGGGGGAGGCTCATCTGAAGCTCAAATGGCTGCTGCTACCCCATATCGCTGCTCCACTTAAACACACCCCCACGCACATAGATACTCGCACAAACAAATGCATGTAAAAACACACACTGACACCCATCCGCCTACACATACACTCCTATCGCTGCTGCACATGAGTAACCCAGATGTGCTTCCCACGTATATCTCTTCTCTACACCCCTCCATCAGTGAGAATAAAGAGGACAAGGAAGCAGAGCAGAGCACACTGTAGAAAACAGAGGGAGAGAATGAGAAGAGGGGTGTACTTTACAGAGAGAGCAAGAGAGGGAGGGAGTGGAAGGACACAGAACACAAGCAAGGAAGACAGTAAAGGGGTGGGTAAGTGAGACGGCGGCATTGCCCCAACAGTGCAAAGGAGGGAGAAAACAGAAGGGGGAGAGCGGGATGACTCAGACTAACAGATGAGAGAGGGCACAGGGAGAGGAGTTCAATAATACATGTTTGGGAATCCCCTTAATGCTTTGTGGGTCTGACTCTGCGGTGCCTTAGCCTCAAAGGTGAATAAATAAAACGGACTGTGACAAGGCACAAAATGTGAAGAATTCTTGTGTTTTTTGTGCAGTGTTGGGTAGTAAAGCATTGGATAATTTTTTAAACTGTTACAGTGACGTGACTACTTTTTTTAAACACTAAGTAGTGTGTATTAACATGTGGAATGTGTGTGGGGTTATGTTGGTAATCCCAGTAAAACTCTCCTACACTGTGCTTTTGGAAGGTGGGATTGTTTGATGTCTTAGTGGCCAGTGGCAGTACTTGCCCAGCAAAGTTCATTCATGCATCCTTGTGAAATAGATGGTGCTGGAGGCTTGGTGATACCCTGGTCGGGTAATGGTTACTATTGGTTGTGGCTAGTTTTGTTCATGGCAAAATGGATATAAAGACAAAAGAGTCTGTTGGCACAGAGGGAGAGCAGAGATACTGTATATCAAATCAGATGGTGTGACACAGCTAACATCGTGGCCTCCTCCATTTTGGTTCTGGTTCTCTCTGTTCTGTCAAAGCACTGCACTGTCGAGACGGTCAGCTCTCCATGAAAGAGCAGCACTCATTCAATATTAATATCATTGTCACACCTTTGTTCAGTGGAGAGACTGGTTCAGGACACGTTCGGAGTTGGGAGGTTGTCTAATGCCTTCACTGTAGGGATGTGACGATGACAGTTTATTAGACCAACACTCACAATGTGAGACGTCAAATTATTTTGGAAATTATTTTTTAGGTATAAGAAGCATGCTCACTGTTTTTCAGCAATAACCTACCACGCTCAATATAACACTAATAGTAATACCCAGATACGGCATTCAGAATCAATTAGAAGACTCTGAAAAATGCTCTATGACATCCCAGCATAAAAATGTGTTCTGATTCAGAACAAGAGTAAAAAAGCACATCTTTACTATCCACATTCCCCACTTAATTGCCAATTACTGTGGTGTGACATCACATAATCATATCACAGGTTTCTGGCTCTTGAGGACAGAAGTGCTCTTGTTCAGATACAGTACTGCATATACTGTACCAATGTTTTAATTACAGTCTCAGGAAACACAAAGACTTTTCATGTAGGGTGGTTCGGGGAGTGACAGTGTTATGATGAAACCAGATTTCATTCAAATAACATTGTAATTAAGTCAGAAGAATATTGCCATATGATGAAATATGATTCCGGCTGAGAATTTATTAGATATTATGTCAACTTTACTGCTTCTATGGAATATAAAGCACAAATGACAAACTAGCCACGAGCGCTGTATGCCTGGTTGCATATTGTGCAGCAGGTGTTGGGTATCTGAGCCTCCAGTTCTGTTCTGAGTTCTGCAGCTCTCTGGTCGGGGAACTCCTCAGCTGGGGAGGCACTGATGGACAGCCTGAGGCAGGCAGCCAGATGCTCCCCCTGCAGGTGATTCTTTAGCTCAGTTTTCATCTCCAATTAAGTAGATCATTCTGAACTGCAACTGACTGGAGAGCTGAGGTAAATTTGAGGAGAGGATGTTGAATCGCACTCCCTGTGGTTTGCAATAGCGGCCTACGAGTATGCACAGTTGGATCGTGCCTGCCTTTTTCTGATGAAGCCATTTAGTTAGTGGTTGAAGAAGTATTGAGATGAATTACTCAAGTAAAATACTGACACCTTGATGAAAAACTACTCCTTGCCCATTTGAGACAAAAGAACATCACAAGATGCTGCCAAACACTGACATATTATCACACATGAGTTTGTTGCTGTTATAATGTTAGCAAACAGTTGCCTATTTACTCATCCAGCAAATGTGGAACGACATTATCATTAATGTGGAGTCATGTTTCTGTCCACCTGATGAGAGTAAGTCCAATTAGTTATCTCCATTTCTAGAACCATCCATCATAATTTATAAACTGATATCATGCTTTGTCTGTAAATTTGCACAGTAAGTAGTAACTATAGCTTTCATTTGTAACATTTTGTTGAGAAAACAGCACAATGTGTACCTGTAACATGTAGTACAAGTATAATGTAGCATAAAGTGCTACAGAAATGCTCATCTACAGTAAGAGTATCTGTAATACTCAGATAAAAGTACTAAATACACTTATGTAAGGTATCTGTGTACTGTAAGTAAACCTTTGACCAGTACATCTAGAGTGAGGATAAAAAAAATACTTGAGTATAGTTTTAGCATAATCTAAAAATTGTTGGCCATCATGGTAGCTAACATTTAGTTCTTGGTTTCAGGGTTTATAAAATCCTAAAGTGATTCACTCCCCTGTCCCATTGCTGCTAACACTGACACCATCTTTCAGAGTTATCTGCTGGTTTTGCATCTGTGGCTCTGCTTCATGCTCGGCTAACACATCTGTGCACGCTTGGCTGTGTGGCAGCAAAACCGCCACACAGTGGGCAGCTAACGCGACTCGCTGAATCGTGTGCATTTCCAGTACACAGAGCGTGTGTACACAGTGTGTGTTGTCTGTGTGTGTATGTGCGTGTGTTTAGGTGCATGTGTTTGTGCTGTGTTCCCATATTAATATTGCATGCGCATCCTGCTCCAAAAAAACTCTACTGTGCGTGGAGGATTCGCTTGAGAGCACCACTCTCAAAACAGATTCACTTTTAATTCATTTAATTTAGGCCCGCACCATGTGTTATGCAGAGACCGCCATTTGATATGCAGCCTGTGCTTGGATGAGTTTAATTACTTAGCCGTCAAACAAAGTTATGCAGCATATGCACTTTCAGAAATATTGGTTTGGTACTTACATGGGATGCTTATCAATGTGGAAGAGGTTGTGTATGTATGTGTGTGAGTCTGCCTGCGTATTTATAGACAATAACTGATGATCATGCTGTATTTGATTGTCTGCAATGCAAATTCAGCATGATATCTCAGACAGGCTGCCAGAGACTGTACAGATGATTGATAGATAGTGTTAATGGACCATAGCAGTGGTTTTGCAGGTCCTACTAGCTACAGGTATTGGAACAGTCACTCTGATGTTGATATCTTTTTTATTGTTTGTTTAATGTATGCACATCAGAAAACATGAATTAATAATTTCACTTTTTGCAAGCAAGGAGCTTCCAATTGTAAGAGCCAGTTTTAGCCCTTTTCCCCCACTGATTTGTTTTAAATGTTAAACTTAATGCACACATTTAAAATTGGTCAGCTATAGTATAAATTATATTTGATCTAAAAAGCAAAATTTTGAACCATACAATACTTTGTTGGATTATGATAAATAAATAAAAATAAACAACACCCACACACTTGCACAAACACACGTACGCACACATGTCAACCCACATCTTCAAAAACAGAAACACACACACGCTGACAAACCTATTTAGATAAGAGATATGTGTAACTGCAGGCCATTACTCCCGCAGAGGCAAGGGGCAGCTTGACTGGGAGCTAATGGATAAAACCATTACAGCCAAGAAGAACCAGTGTTTCACCATTAGATAAGGAGTCAATTATATGTTTATGTGTTGCTTTCTGCCTCTGTCTGCCTTACACTTGCCCTCCAGCTCTCACCTCAAGCTCTTATTAGAAATACAGTTGAAACCGTCATGCTAGAATAGGTCAGGGACTTCTTTTAGGACCATCTTTAACCCCCTACACATTTCAAATACAGAGCTCCTGTAGTCGGTAAAATGGTAATATCAGTGAAAAAGACTAACATGAAGTAGGTTAACAAATGCAACATGACATCCTGTGCTATGGTGATTCGTGAGACTGTTTTTTTAATATATTTAATAGAGCCTCAAAATCCAGAGTGCCAGATGGTGAATTCCCACTGAGACAGGATGCTCCTATGACATGAACTGAAATGAAGAGTAAAGAGATAGAGGGAGAGAGAAAAAGAGAGAACGAGATATTCATCTCTCATCTGCGTCTCTTCTCTCTGCTCCCTACCAGAGATGGAGTCCCCTGCACAGGAGGGTAAGAAAGTAGCGACAATAAAAACACATTTATAAATAAAAAAAGAGCGTACGTACCACCGCGATGGTCTGACATCTTAACTGCACAAACATCCTCCTCTTTTCTGACTGCTGAGGGTAGGGTAGCATGAGCTAACAAGCGCAAATGCCTACAAATGTCACCCCTGTAGTCAATCCAAGGACTGTTTTTATAGTTGAGAGTGTTCAGATGGAGGGGGATTGGTGCTTTGCTTTGTGCACAGCACAAGTCCTCACAAGTCCTGCAGTTGCCACAGTAATCCTGGCAGAGACACCTTAGGTCCTACGTTTAAATCTGTACCCATGGCTTGGTTGTTGATTTTGCTGACATATTAAAAGGTTTGTTTTTCAGTGCTAAAGCACCAAAAAGAAGAAATTATTAGTGAAAGTAATAAATGATGTGCTGTAAATTCTCAAATAATGACCAAGTCTCTACTAACAGCCGTTCTGCTTAGTTTCCATCTGTGTTAAGCTACTGTCTGTCTTTCTGCAGCTGTTGCACACTTAAACTTACAGGACATGGAGGCGTAATGGAGGCGTTTAATGTGAAACATATATGCAGGAAGTGTTGAGTTCCACTGACAATAGCTTAACGCTGAATAAAAGAACGGCAACGTAGGACTAACTACAGTTAATTAGTGACTGAGAGTGTTTCTGTTTTAAAGATAAACTCAGAGCAGCAGTTTGGTATGACTTTGCTGTTGTAGTGGTGGAATTAGTGCTGTGGAAACGTACATCCAAATTTATCAAGACAACAAGTAAATATGGACAAAGTGTTGAGTTTGCATTAATAGCAAACAGCATCAACAGCAAATTAAAATGGGAGTGGATAAAAAACAAGACGGCCTCTTGCTAAAATATGATAAAATATACTGTCTCTGCTATAAGCCTTTTTCAAGTAAAGGCCTGTTTCTCACTGTAGTTTAGGTAAATAAACTATTTGAGAATGTATGACATGTTAATATATGTAAATGTAATTAATATCAATATATCTGCCTTTATGTTTTGTTATCATGTCTCTGTGCACTCTCACAAACAGACTAAAAATATTTCATGAGCTGTAACAGCACAAGGTCAGTGCAAGATAGAGCAGGGATGTCAAATTGATTTCCACAGGGCTGGAGTGCATATAGGGTTACCTGGTCACATGCAAACATTTGCATGCACAAACACACAAACATGAACTCTCTTGGTGGTTCACTCACAGCTGAGAAAATGGCTTTATTTTTTTCATGGAGCTGTTCCCTGCACACAGATGCAATAAAAGATGCAATAAAAACTGAATCTTATTAAATTTCGCAGGTTCCTGAAAGGACATAGGCAACAGTGTTTTCTCTGATAAATGTCTTATTTAACAATCTCCCTGGACATCCTAATTGTGGTGTTGGCTCGTGTTTCAGTGCACTGAACTGGAAAACCTTGGCATCTGTGCTGCTCCCTTTCCTCCTCCTCTCTCTCCTCCTCTCCCTTTCCCTTTTTCTCTTGTTTCCAAATTCCCTCCAACCATATCCACCATAACGTCTTTTTTTGTACCACTTAGCGTACAAAGAATTATTCCAATTATGTCATAGATCTGGTAAGAAACATAATATTCGTCTTCCAACTGGAACCCTGAGCATTAAACAGTTCAGAAAAGCTGAGCATCTGCTGTGTGAATCAATTACAGTACTGGATTGACAGCAGGTTTTCGTCACTTAAGAAAAAGCAGAATACAGCACAGCTGATTTCAAATGGAGATACACTTATGAAACCCAGTATTTTCAGAGACAAATCAGAAGTTTCTGATGGCAGCAGGTATATATGATTATCTACATTTTTTATGAAACACTTACATGCGTCTATCTTTTGTCCCATGCCGTGAAGGAGCACAGACTTGTGCCAGCAGCCAAAAGCCATTTTTATGAGCACTAAATGGCGTCCAGTGCATTCACCCCTGTGAATAAAAGAGGCGCTAGTCTTGTCTCTGTGAAACACACCATTACTCCTCCATTGTTTGCCAAAGCACTTTGTCGAGAAATAATTTACACCAAGTCTTTCCGCTTCCAGCCTGTTCAACACAAGGTCATGTCCAACAGAAATGGCCCTGTAGTGTCACTATATACCGACCAATACGAATTGTTCTCATCCATTACTAACCTATGAGATGTGTTTGTGGGATTGATTAATCTGGCATATTACAGTAGGACATTCATGCAATTATTTTTGACTGTGCCAGTGGACCAAGAAATTAGAAGATTCCTAATTAGTTTTTTCTTCTTGCAACCATGGGATGCTTTTCATCCAAACACAGCAGGAACACTGTTCAGTAAACGGAGTATAGCTTTATTAACATATAATGTAAATTACAACAGATTAGACTCTAGATATTATATACAAAAGCCTTGCTCTTACACCAAGTCCTTAAGAATGCAGTGTAAGTAAGCTCTGTACTAAAATTTAACAGTATGTATAAACACTAATGTTCATAACTGAACATTGTGGAATGCTTTATCATGTAATTTTATGTTTAGTTTCAAACAACAATACATTTACAGTTAAAAATATAAATTTCACCATATTTTTTTCATTTTCTCCCATAAATAAAGCAATTCATTGCAATGGTCCTGAGTGGGAGCCTCTTGGTGACAGTACTGCGGAGAGGACTTGACCTGTACCTGATCCTGAAGAGGACCCCTCTCCAGAAAATGATAAGAGGATACTCTCTCCTTTTCCTCTCTGACTTATCTCTGTCTCCACAGACCTGTCATTCATGCCACGTTCGACCAGATAGCAGCAGGGCAATTATTTCCAGACAAGCACAATGTTTGGCGATAAACATAACAAGTGCTCTCCAAAATGTAGCTATTTTCTGCCTAGTGATGTTGATTCTGTTGTTGTTGCTGATACCAGATGCTGATTTTGACACAAAAATAAGATGAAATCTTGGAATATTGTCGCGTGAAGTAATTTTGGATTTTTGTGCAGCACGCCTCGGAAAATACGGTGGAACTCTAACAGATCTATGTTACGCTCATGTGTCCCAAATCTACCCCTCTCTGCTTTACATTTTAACTGATGGCTGAGCTTTATACACACAGACACGCACGCAAACACATGCCTACACGCAGAGTGCTGGCTGCAGCAGCGAGAATAAAGGTTGTATTTGATAGGCATTGCCCTCAGCATGGTGCTCTTCGCAGACACGTGCCACCTCCTTTGCAGAGCCACTCAAAGACACTCTGTGGAGAAATTAAACTGTATATTGGAAAAAAAATATGTGAAATATGTGGCCTATTTGCAATGCAAATTCCAGGAGCCTGTGGTCTCCCGGGGTCCATCATAGACAGCAGGCGCAACCAGATGAACACGCAAGCGAGTGTTAGAGCTTTCATTTTGTATGCTCTCTCTCTCTCTGTCTCTCTCATTAAAGGAGCTCTATTTCTAAAGACGCTTATGCATCTCATGTATACTGATTCAAGCAGTATGTGGAGTCACCAAGTTGGGAGGTAAACAGACCCTACAGGCTGCATTCCGTTTTCCACCAACCAGTAAAACAGTGGAAATAACCAACTTAGAAGCTCATTATGGGCCATAAGATAGATCCAAATGGGCCTTTGTAACACTCCAGTGATCACTTAGGCCTTTGTATAACTTGAGAGGTTGATAGAGTTTTACAATAGTGCATACAATATATATAAGGGACCACATAATGCACAACACAGATGGTCTGATAAGGACGAGGAGAGATAAGTGAATTTGAGTTTGAATTTGTGGTTAAATTACATGCAAGTTAAGGATGAACTGATAAGATTGCTAAAATTCAACGGGATATCAGACCAGAATAGCTCCCATACACAATACACTAAGTCGTTTACCCTTTAACAGTCACATACAATATGTGAGAAATCTATGAAATATGAAAAGTCTTGTTTTGATTTCTTTGTACATTTTCATTATTTCCATGGAGTGAGCATACTGGAAGGATGTTTTTTTTTTACCATGCATGTCAGAGTATCCCTGAGGAGGAATGGTTATTGCATTTATAATTAGTTCTTGTGTACATACATTACAGTGAGTAATTGATTGTGAACTGTGATTGTGAAATAGTTGATAACATGCCAGACATTTACTGTTAATTCAGTCATGGTTTCTCAGAAAAAAACATTAGCACTCTTCAACACTGATAGCTACAGTTTTATGATCATATGTGCAAGGAAGGAATATTTGGGGCTGTATTACATCAATTGTAAGCTTTCTAATTAACACCTTTTGTCTCAATGGACTGCATCGGATCTAACGACTAAATATGAATTGTTTGGATTAAACCTGCTTTATAGCACAGATTAAAAGAAAAATATTAAATTAAGAAGTAATAGGGTATACTGCTTATTATGTCAGTTTTTATCTTTTAGCCTTTGCTGCTGAGTGACTCTGATATGCTGGTCCTTTGCCCATTGCACCATCATCCTCACTGAGTAGCTAAACATGCGAGCAGGTGTTGTGTTGACGTTCCAGTGGGCAGCAGGAGGTTTTGTTGACCAGTAAAGAAATCCAGCCAGACAGTGAACTTTGAAATCCAGATATCTCACCATCTGGTAAAAAAAAAATATTTAGACTTGAGTATAGACCTCAGTAGCTCTGTGCAGATGTATGGTATTTTTTTCAGATACTGTAATACAATCTTCTTTGTTGTTCCCCCCTTTAATGAATGACGTGTGTGTTCTGAGAATTAGTCTGGACAAATAAGATGTAGGTTTCTTTTCCGAACATGAATTCTCCATGCATCCCCTTTTCAACCCCTTCATCTGCTAAAATCACCCTTCACCTGTGTTTCTGTTGGTCTACGGACTGTGAAGAGAAATATGGACAAAACAACAAGATTAACTTCTCGCTTTCAAATACAAGTCAGTCTGCAGCTAAGCAATGCTATTGAACCCAAATTACCAGCTGACTAAGACATGTTTATTAGTGTCAAGTGGGCATGTTCAGCCAGAAGCCCCTTGTCGTATGGACATTGATCTACAGTACGCTGGAGGTTTTATTGAGCATAAGAATTAAATAGAAGCTATTGATTTCTGTAAGCTTTAGTCTCCCGTTTTCTGCATTTTTTAATACAACGAAATAGAAAATAAAAACAATGACATTGTTAAATTGTATATTTTGTTCTCCTCTTTGCGCAGTAGTATCTAATCTTCCAAATATTCTCTGTATCACGTGCTTTGTCTAGTTGTCTTTGCCATAGGCTCACCACAACATTCATCTTACATGCTCATATCTGATCAAGCTTTTCATTCATTGCAATTTACTGTGATTTTTGAAAGGACCGATCCCAGAGGTGAATGACTGTGCAGAGATGCCATTTTCCCTGCATAAATCAATTATATTTTCATTTCCTTGGATTTTAGTCTGTGGCAACTACAGATAATTTCTAAACCCATTTTTGCCACAGGCAATCACATGGATCATGTCAAGAAGAATTTTAAACCCTCTGTGCATTTGTTACAGTGCCAGTAGTGTTTTTCCCAGGGAGGACTGACCAAATGTGCTCACTCTTTTTCATAAGCTCTCCAATTTATAATCATTCAATTACACACACATTTGGGACTAAGGATCTTCACTGGAGAGGTGGCAAATGTGCACATTGTTAATATAATATAGTGTAATTGTTAAGAAAGTACAGACAGTACCTTGTTTATTGTTCTTGCCAGGATTTTTCTCACTTAGCTGCAGGTTTGGATTCACAACCCACAAGGTATTAGTTTGCCTGACTTTGACTATAGCATATAAATCCAATGTTCTAAAGCAAAGCAAACAATGTGTATTACTTTTGCATAGCTGTTGGTGAGGCTCGAGCTCAGTTGTCATTGACAAAGGAGTAGCTGTCCAAAGGTCTGCTGCTGTTGTGTGAGATCCCTGGATCCACTCTTTGCACAGCTCCACACTGAAATGTCTGGTTCAAAGGAATTCTCAACCAAAACTGTATGTTTTAATCTTACACTCACCACCTGTGGGCTTGAAAAGTGGCTCGAAATGTTTGTAGCAGAAGACGATAGCTGTAGTCAGCTTGGATTCTCAGCAGTTACAACGGATTTCAATGGGAAACCATTTTCATGACAAAAAGAAGTATAAAAATATCCTCATATATTTTTCAACCCTGCAGGAAAATCCACTTCTCCACTGTTCAACAATAATTCATTATGTTCCCAACACATGCTATATACTGTACATACATACATACATAGCTTACACCTGTCAGTAGTAAGATGTTTAACTTTCTCACTTGAATTTTCAATAGCTTACTTTGGTTACAAGCAACAACGATTAACAGCTACTCCCACTGCTGACAAACAGACACTATTTTGTTTGGACCACAATATTCTGACCATATTTAGCATTTCCACTGACAGTGGATTATTCTGCAGGTCTGGTTAGAGAGGTTTCCCTAAACATTTTGTCAATTTTTCTCACTGTGAAACTGAGTCTCTATTGGCCTGTTTCCATACCTCTGAATTGCTGCCCAAAGATTGTTTAGTTCTGTTTAGTTTGTCTTATAGGTTTGGTGTTTTGACCATTGACCGCTATATTCCAAAGAGAAACAACTGACTGTTCATAGCTTAGTAGGCGGGATTAAGAACAGGGGTGTCTTCCTACATTCATGAAAAATTGCAACAAATAAGCATTTAATCAGTGTGAAAAACACAGTTAACTACTCCTCGCAACCTCTACCACACTTGTCGTGTCAACTGAAAATGACGTTGGCAGAATTGATATGTCACTCACAATTGGTTGGTTAGGGCAAAACAAAACAAAATTGGCATACATTTTTACTTTTTACAAGTTGGCAGATTTCCTGTGGAGTTTTCCTTTAAAGCATCCATATTCGCACGAGCACATGCCCACACTCACAAGGACACACAGCCCGTGAGTCCTCAGAAACGTTTGATGTACATGCAGTAGCATTCCAGATACCAACATGACCTACGTTGAATTTAAGACAAAGCTGTGGACCTCCATAGGTTTCTTTTACTTCCTGGATGAGATGAACCATGACAGAAACAAGCTCTTAACGAGGGATGGGAAGCTCCCGTTATGTAATCCCGAATGGCTTGTACAGTGACTTAATGCACTTTTCTGATTGGCAGTAGCTTCTGTTCACTGTGTTTAGGAAATCCCAACCTCCCTTATTCATTCTTTTATTTAACAGCATAGAATGTTTGCTTTATCTTAGACACACTGTCTTTCCCCCACAACCCCTCGCTTCCTTTTCCCTTTCCTTTCCCATGAGAGATGAATGTAGATGACAATTCATACTCAAAGGCAGAACAAATGGCTTCTTCTTTATGTATGCTTCAGACCTCTGGGGGCAGAGCCTCTTCATAGTGGCTGTAGGTAAAGTCCCAAGCATCACTAAAATGTTGGTTTTGCAGCCACTCAGGCAAATATATTTGTCACCACTTTTGTCCCCTTCTCTCCTGAGACAAGCCCACAGAATAATGAAATGCAATTATCACAAGGAAATTGTTTTTCATTTTTTTTTGCTTGCCAATATTGGTGTTCACGGCCCTGTCGCGCTGACTAAAATGAACATCTCTGTGAATAAATCAAAAATGAACAATGTTGGCAATGTTTGCTCAGTCTTGTGGAAGTATCCGAGCATTTGGTGAAAAGTGCCACGCTGTCAGTTCATTTATGCAAACGCACCAGCAAAGTAAAACCCATTTCCCAAAGGATGGGAATGTGTAATTGTAATTTCTATTTTTATTTTCTATGAAAGCAACGTGATAAAATGATAAATGGTCCTGGTGCTGGTTCAGTGATTACTACCTGATGGAACTAGATTTGTTGACTCTTACCAGATCCCAACTTGCTTCTTAACCTCTTTACTCGCTTGATTTTGTTTCCTCAATCCAGCTTTTTACCCTTTTCATTTTTCCCTCCTCATTCCTGCTTCTCTCCATCTCTCTGTTCCCCCTGTTTAAATCTTTCCGTCATCATTTCCCCTTACATAAGGTCTAGCAGGGCAGTTACTGAATCTGAGTACAGATGTAACTTCCAGATGGATAAGTGGGGGTTGCCTTGATTTTCAGCCAAAATCCAAATCCTAGCTTTTTCCTGTTCTTTTCCACACGGGCTGTCACACAAACACACATATAAAATACACACATACTATAACTGGGATCATATATCTCAAATCGCTTTCAAAGATGTAGAAGTAATTCATTTAAAATATATTTTTGACTCAGGATAAGAGGTCCTTTTGAAGCACTGACATCTCTGGATGTGTAACCATCTGCAAGAATCCAATTGTGAAAATGCTTCTGTACACATCTTTTGTTACATTTGCTTAAACATACAAACACATGCAACATGCCTCTACTCCATCAGGTGTGCCAAGAGCTCCCATTATCAGTGTCAGGGTCAGCATAAGAAAGTGTAATCCTAAACCTGATTGAGTGTGCAGAGAGAAAGCTGATTATGAGCCACAACCACCTCTGTGTGCGTGCTTCCCTGAAGACCTGTACATCTCTCAAACACGCATTCATAGCTATAGTGCGCACTGTTAAGACAATATAACTTGCATATCATGCCCAAAAGTCAAAACAAATTTTGTCCCTTTTTTTTTTCAGCTGACATTTAAAAATGTGTCACAATTGCTGCACATAGAGTTTGTTGAAGACCAGTATTAAATGATTTCGTAATTTACTTCATTAGCATTATTTCACATTTTATTAGCATTTTCTGTGTAACTGTTTGTCAGATTTTGCTCATTTCACCTAATTCCTTGATGGAAAGCATAAAAGTTTTACAATAGTTCATCTAGTATAGCAGCACAATCTTCGATCATAAAACACAATGAACATCCCACAGGTGAGATTTTTTAAGTCAACTCATATGCTTTCTATTATGTGATCATCTGAAGAACAATATTGCATGCTGTATATCCCAGAATGTCCATACTTATGCAATAAAATGAAACATTTTTAAATGATTTTGTTCCTATCCCTTATTGCTGTGGTATGCACCTCTCAGGGGATCCCTAACTATAAAGACAGAAGATAACAGGAAAATAGAGTTGGGATCTTTCATGGGCTTTAGCACTTTATTGCTGTTATTACAATTCATCCAAATCCAAATATGAGTAGTTTTGGCAAGAACAAGCTAGTACCAGAAGTGGAATTAAAATGTACACTTTACATAAGTATAGCAATAGAGAGTCTTTGTTGCCAATCCCTTTTTTGTTTGTGTTCCATTGTCATGTATTTTCTCTATGCCTATTTTGCTTTTTTCTTTGTCCGCTCTATTTTGTCTGTCTGCACAATAACTTCACTTCACAGTGAGACTTGAGTTTCTTCAGAGAAGAGAGGGGGAAAAGCAGCATGTATCCAAAAATGCAATGCCCAGCCATGCCAGAGTGTGCGAAGAGCACAGCCTCCAACGTCACAAAAATACACAGTGACAGACTTTTCGACAATGTTGTGGTGTAGGCCTGGGTTTACGGACATAAACCACACCTGGAGAAAAGAAAGAGAGTCTCACATTGAGTGGCTGAAAGCCGCTTAGCTTACGAGGCGGTTAGCTCAACGGCCTGCTTGTATACAATATTTACCTTTAGACGAGTTTATACTTGACTGAGGTACAGATGGGTTTCACCAACTAATAGATAATTCGAGTGGTCGATGACTAAAACAACTGTTAGCTGCTGTGGGCAGTAGTGGATTAGTTATGGATAATATGATTTTAGTCAGCATCACCAGATTTACAGTAGTTACCTTGTAAAACATACCTGCCTGTACATTTTTCGGCTACCTTCATCAGGCACTCCAGCAATCCCCTGTGCATAATATGGCCTTATTTATCAGTATTTACTAATGCATTGTCAGAGCAGCAATTACAATTCAACCCTGAACATTGAGCAATATTTAGAATACTTGGTTGGATTGTTCATTGAGTCTGCAGAAAAGTTTATTCAGCTTGAATAAATGGTTAAAACTTTATGATGAGAGTAAGCATGTTGAGACTAAACAGCGGGTACAGCATTTTAACACTGCCAAGAAACAAACTCAAAAACCATTTTTCTTCTACAGGGATGAAAAGAGTATAAAAAACTTGGAGGCACCCGTACAGATATGAAAGCAGTATACTCTTGGGTGCTTTGAATTCAACCATCTGCTTTATGGTATGGCACAGCAGTTTCTCTTTGGGGCATTGCTGCTTTATCGGACAGTACAGAGGGCGGAGCAACAGGAAACTGAGGAGAAAGATGATATGTGCGTTGAAGGCTCTATGAATGAAATATTGGGCTAAAATGACATTTTTTACTGTGATATAACATACCTTGCTACAATATGCTTGTTGTAATGTATTGCTGTTGTGTGCAGTTGGTGGGATGGTAGTATTACCGAGAGACAGCCTTGCCGCTGTGCTGCTCGGCTGACTGTTGCTGTCACAGAGGCTTGTCCCTGTCAGCGAGATAAATGACATTCAAGCTACCCTGCTATCTACTTGATACCTGAGAGACAGAGACACTGGTGATGCCCTTCAAACGCTATACACCATCAACCCTGTGTGTGACTGTCTATTGTCAGGAGAGCAGTGTGTGTGTGTGTGTGTGTGTGTGTGTGTGGGTGGGTGGGTGCAGGAGTGTGTGTGTCTGCACATGTCATGGCATGGCAGCATGCAGATTTGTTAGCACAGCACATGTGCTCTTGCACGTATGCATTCAGTTTATAGATATGAACCCTCCTCTTTAATCAGGTAATATTTACAGTATGTTAGGAGGAAATGATCCATGACACTTAATCATGGCACAGCAACAACTGCTGTTCTGGGTGAGCATGTGCTGCGACAGGTCAGTCCCTGTTTGCACATCTTCGTGGTTAAATACGAAAGTACCGTTTGGAGTATGCATGAAAAGATATTACTTTAGCCTAAATAGTTTAGCCATGTCTGCAGTATAAATAGCTTTATACCCTGGAAATGGAGCATATCGTAAAACTTCAATTAAAAGCCGAGCCCCAATTAAACGTCTCTTACTGGCTTGGTGTGGCTACATGTTGAGACAAATAAACGCAGGTCTCAATTAGATGGTCTGGTTTTTATAGGCTAGAAGAATCTTTGTATGTATAAAACCTCTTAAAGCCCACCGGGTCACCCTCTTGGGCTAGTTCTAAGCTGCTTAGATTGCGCATACAAATAGTATGTATAGTACAATATTGTTGCAAAAAATAGCAATAAGAAAAAACTAGTATTTTGAGTCTGGAAGTTTCTGTTTTCTTCTTCCACACATCGAAATCTATGTGAGCATGTGCTTTATATATACTATCAGAGCTTTAGTGGAGATACAAAAAGTTTGAGATCCTTGCTCTGGCGTCACACAGTCCATCAAATCCTTGTTAAACGTAGCAGTGAGCAGCAGCAATTACAAGACAAACATTTGCTTCAGTGACAATCTCGATGCCAAACACCACCTATTTCCTTTGGCACTTAGCAAGCGCAAAGCTGCCAATGGCCTCACTTTGAGCCCATAATACCGCTTCCTGAGCACCCCACACTCAGAGTTAATAATGCACTGGTAGCTGACTGTTGAGGCTGCCAAATCTCAGTAGTGACCACAGCTACACTAGCATCTCCCTCTGCTTTTGCCTTCAGGTGGGGAGCCTGACCTTTCTGAGCGGCCAGCTGGAAAATGTCAGTGCGGCGTAAACTGTTAGCGATCTCAATTTGTGATGGCATTTTCTGAAGCCAGACCCTCAGGCAGCCACCGAGGGTCGTGCCACTGTAGCTTGTGCATGTATGTGTGTGTCCATGAGCATTTATTTACACGTGTGTGTGGTTGTCGATTCTAACTTACATACAGCTTGACTGATTTGATGAAGGTTTTACACTCCAATCCGCGCATTCTCTCCTTTCAATCTGTTTTTGTTGTCATTCACTGATACTCATACTTTTGCTTCTTCTACCTGTGTGTTTTCTCTTATACCTTTCCAGTTTACATTGTTTTACTTCCACTTTTTTGTTACTCTTTTGCCTTCAACTTTGTATTGATCCTTGTCTCAACACCATTGGCTACTATTACATAAAACTCTATCTGTGTGCAGTGTATGTCTCACAGATTAAAAGTCCAAACATTGGCCCAGTCTATCCTCCAAATAGGCAAAATAAACAGCAGATAAAAAGATTAACAGTCCTCTCAATTAGAATATGTATGAATCCTTTGAAAGACTAGTATGAATCACAAAGTCTAGTCAGTCTGTCCGCCACACAGCCTAAAAATTGAAGATTTTCTGTGTACAGTATGATCAGCTAAATCCCCCCGGCTGTTTGGGCCTATTACTGAAAGAATGTCTGGCTTCGACTGCTGAATAATGAAGGCAGTCTTCAGGGAGCTGGGCGAGACGACCGATACAATCTTAATGTTGTCAAATCCGCCAAACAAAAGAAGGGATATCAGCGGTGAGGATGAATGTGGCCGTTACAGGAAGGGATGGCCTCGCAGATAGCACCGCCACAAATGGTAGCCAGGACTGTTTGCTTGGCTACACAATTATCTTTGAAGTGAACAGGTTCCCTGCAGTGGGCTCGAGCAAGCTAGCAGTGCGTGGTGAAGATGTTCCTGCACTCAGGGCAAACTCAGACAACTGGAAACCAGCCAGCCCAGAAGAATCACTCTTATGAGGTTGTGGACACCACTGTAGCATTCAAGCAGCTTCGATGTCTATTTTTACATTTCACTCACATCTTTGAAAAGGGTATGGTTTAGACGCAGTGATCTAAAAGGCTTTGCCTCTTCCACTACAAAACAGTAGAATGTACTACTTCCAGAATAATTTCTCCTGTGCTTTCCCTTTCTACAGATTCATTTCATAAAAGACTTCCCAGCTCTGCTGTACAAAACTGTAGTCCACTACACCAACCTTCCCTTAGGTCCTCGCTGTACTTCTTAAACTCTCTCACCTACTAACTAGCACTCATTTGCTCTCTTAGCCATTTTCCTCCAGGGTTCACCTTGTCCAACTTCTTGCCAGTACATGCCCTGGCATTGGCTTCCTGAATAATGCTTTAATTAGGGAGAAAGCACAGAGGGTGATCTTACCGTCGACCACAAAGTGCTGCCTCCATTTCAGGGCTTTCCCCTCTGAGTTTGTGTGTCGAAAACCTTGGGACTAGAGAGACAGCATGAGGAAGAGATGGAGAGAACTTCAATTAAAATTCCCACCTGAATAAGTTATGTCTTTCTAATAGACTTCAGGAAATAGCCATGAATATATAAAGAGGAAATATGCATTCATCAAATCCTTCTTTCTGGTCACACAGGGAAGGGCCGAATTGATAGGGAGAGTGAGAGAAATAGGTTAGAGAAGGGTTGCAGAGGTTTTCAGGCTGGACTGAGGATGGGGATATGGCATAAAAAACATAAAGACGCAACATGGAATTGAATTTAAAATGCCTTTTACAGAGCTACTGCAAAATGAATCATTCAAACATCGAGGAAAATGTCCAAATTAGAATGGTGCAAGTGAGCCTCTTTCAATCAAAGAAAACGCAGATAAAATGGTAAGAATTCATGAGAGGGAAAAAAAAAAATCACCAAAAGGAAATTCAAGCATCATTGGCATTGACTGTGTAGAACATTGACCGCATGAAAGCCATGAAAAACTCAAAGAGACCAGACATAGAAGCATTCTGGTAAACCCTATCATCAGCAGAGAGAAAGAAAGATGGGAGAACAAGACAGAGATGGGGTCAGAAATGTGACAGCAAAAGAGATTGTTGGGAGCGGGAATCAGGGGCAGCGTGCTGAAAGCTTTTAGGGATGTGACCTTTAACAAACAAGTGTTGGAGGTAGTGTGGCTAAATGCCACACAAAGAAACTTTATGGAAATCTATTTGCAGGGCAGATGTGGGTTGGACAGGGAACACGGTTTGGAAAAAGTATAAAAAAGTAGCAGTTTGCTCGTATTGATTGAAGCATAGTCTGTTTTTACCTCATGAGTGTGGGGATTTTGAGGAAAGGTCGGTAGTAGGCAAAAGGGAAGGATTCAGCCTCGAGAAAATGCATAAACTATTGTCTTTCAAATATGCACTGTTATTATTATGATTATTATTTTCTGATAAAAAATGTGGAAATTAAAACCAAAACATTATAGGGAACTAACAGATATTTCTTATATTAGATTGTTGGAGTGGGGTTTATTTGGCCTTCCTGCAGGGCTTCTGTCTCCTTTCTTTAACAAAGGCCTAAAAACTGCAAACTAAATAAGATGTGACTTAAGTGAAATAAGTGAAATAAGATGATAAGATATTTTCTACATCAGTCAAAAGGCTAAATCGACACCTCTATTGTCCATCTCACATTTATTTTATTGGCATGACTATAATTAAGCACAGCACTGCCAAAGCAGATTTTTCATGGTTGACAATGTAAGTATGATCATTTTTAAAGAAAGAGACAACAAATGGTTTACACATTACGGCATCATACTATAAATCTACACTAACTACACTATAAAGTATACTTTACTGAATGATGAATATGAAAAATGAACAAACTGTTGCAAATGAATCCTTGAAAAAAAAGAAAATATATATGATAAAAGTAATAGTGATAACCACTGAAGAAAGAAGCTAAAATACAGATAATTAAGAATATGATTTGGAAGAGGCTAAGTATAGTTTAATGTGTTGCTCCATTTGTTGTCCCTCTGTAACATGCTGACATACTGTATGCTGACATGTAACATGTTTTGCTGCTTCATGGCAATGATTAAGTGTCGATGTTTTCCCCAAATAAATGTTGAGTTTTGATCTGAGAGCATATCAAACTCTTTGAGTTTCATTTTGGTAAAGAATTTATTCTTCTGTCTACTTACAGGCTACAATGTAGCAGGATGCGTTGTTCAGTCTCTACCTCTTGTTGTTGGCACTCTCACTCTTGTTCTGTTTGATTGCCTGTTTGAGTGATTTGTCAGAGTCTGGTGCTGGCTTGTCTGCATCTGCATGAATATTCCTGGCATGAAGCAGGTCCCTTGGATCCTGGATGCTGTCAGGGGTCGCTGTGACAACTGATGAGATTTACTGCTGACAGATGACTTTGTGAGAGAGAGGAAGGGATGGAGACAGAGAGAGCGAGAGAGAGGGGGCCACTAGTGTCATTTGACATCTACAGTATATCTTAATTTTCACCCTCAAACTGTCGTCCATAAGACAGAGCTGCTCACAGAATCCCATAGTACAGACACAGAGATAGTGCTGTGTGTGTGACACTGAACGCCTGCTTCTGTATGACGAAAGCTACAGTATCTGGGAAAACAGAGCTTTCCAAAGATGACTGACGATCACAGATATGCAGAGCTGAAGTCATTGATCTGTTAATGTTAATTCACCATGGTTTTAAGTACTAGCAAACAATATGTAGTAGTCTAACGTTAATTCTTGCTTCTCATACGCATTTTTTACAGCCTGCCAGACGTCCTCAGTAGAAACAGGTAGCTACGTTAACATTCAGCCAGGTCTCACCAACACGCCGATGTCTTAATGTCTTAAGTCATTTCGCGGGTTATCACAACGCATTTCTTGCTTTTCGCATGTCATTTCACGGCATGTAGTCGCGCAGAGACGGCGTGTCATTTTACGCGCAAACGTCATAGAGAAAAAAATGTCATAGTGAGTGACGTAGTATAAAGAGGCTGGGGTGGATGGATGGGTCAAACAAACACAGGACTTTCACCCAGGAGACTGCTGTTTGTGTCCCATGTGAAACTAAAAGTCAGCGTCGACTTATTTTAAGTTACGTACGTAAGTTAACTTACGTAAGGTATTTAACTTACGTCACATATGTAACGTAATTTAACTTGCGTACGTAACTTAACTGACATAACTAACGTGCTTATTTTAACCTTTTCCTAAACCTAACCAAGTAGTTTTCATGCCTAAACCTAACCAAACTGATGAAGTACACCTGACTATTGTTACCATGACGACGAAGGTCACCTGACTTCGTCCTTTCCTGCACGTCCAAAACTCATAAAACAACAGCGTTAAATGACACACGAAAAGCTTAAAATGCGTAGACATGACACGCGAAATGTCCTTAAAAATGGCGTGCTATTTATACGCCATCCTGTGAGATCACGTTGTAACATTTGAACTGATTGCATTCCAGTAAGCTAAGAAAGGAGGAAACTTCCCGTCACTTTAACAGCTAGCTATATAGGCTGTAGTTATTATTATGATGAAGAAATGTCTCACCTGCCAGTTATAAATGATAAGCTAATAATACAGATAATACAGCCTCTATGCTTGACGCAAACTGTTCACTCATAGTCCTTCAGAATTAACATTTCCAATTACTCAACACCAGGCCTGCTAATTCTTGTCTCACTTTCGGTGTGATAAACAGTAAATTCATCAAATTCAGTGCCCCATATCACTATTTTCCAAGTTATTGTAGCTGTCATATGTCACGGGACGCGTGAGTGCGGTTTCCATGGGAATGCAGGCGTTGGGGCTTTCGTCATACGGAAATGAGGAGTGGTTTCGTCTAAAGTAGGTTGGAAAAGCGATAGACGCGGACATATTAGACTCCCCCCAAATAGGGATTTTGCACAGAAATACTACAAAAACATATTAAGTGAGGGTTAAAAAAAAAAAACTAAACCAAAAATCTGTTTTGAAACCTTTTTTTGGTCTGACATCCTTGTGATTCTCTCCATGTGCACTTTATTCAGTTGGCAATCTGAGAAGGAGGGCTGCCCTCAGTGATAGATTAGTTTTTACCATCATGAAAGACAAGATGGAGTGCACCAATTAACATGGCTTTTGACAAATGAACTTCAAGATGGAGTTCACTAAGGAACCAAACTGCTGGGATTTATAATATATGATGTTTATTATGATAGATGATAGTCTCAAAATCTTGCAGAGAAAGGAGTGAACTACTGGTTAATTGTAAAATTTAGTCCCAGTTTAGTTAAGGCTGTTAGGCTGCAAGGATTTTGCCTCTTCTCCTTAATGTTTAATGCAGTAGTGACTAAAAGGGAAAGAACTGAGTGAGCAAGTCATGTAGTGTCTACATATGCAAATTCTAGTCTAAACCACTTGGGCACCAATTCAGTTTTTGTCAAATAGAACCAAACTTAGCCAGCCAGCCAGCCAGCCAGCAAAATATTACTAAGATGGTGGTTTATATGCTCGTCTCTGACTCAAATCTTCCATGGATGAAAACATTGTTTATTGGCAGTGAAAGCTAAATGTCTTAAACATGAGGAGAATTCTAGTTGAACAAATCAGAATTCAGCCTGGTTCACTGAATCCAAGAGCAACTGACAAAAAGGAAAGACAAAAAGGGAGAAAAATACCCATTTTTTCCTCTTTAGAGGATGACAAAGACAGCGCAGGAACACTCACAACAAGCTCTGCTGCTCTTTCCCTAGAGCAGTAGCTTGGCTGCTTGGACAGAGCTGAAATGGGCAGGACCAAAGAGACTGAAAAAGTACAGCCAACAACATCCTCAACGGGCTGCCTCTCTGTGACATTTCAGCTGTGGCTTGAGGCTGTGTGCTGGAGACATTTAATGTGTGTGTGTGTGTGTGTGTGTGTACACAAGCATGTCTGTGTATGGGCATCGTTTTGGCACTTCCAGATTTTTAAGTCTGACAGTGTGGTAAGACTTAAATGTATTCTTTGCTATCAGGACATAGTCAGAAAGTCTTTAGGCTGGAGGCAGGAGCGAGACTGACATAAAACATTTACAATATCAGATCAAAAGGCACAACATACTGTAACACAAAGCAGACAGCTTTAGTAGACTTTGTCCTAAAATGACACAGGCCACCATGCAGTGAATGGAAAGTTGACATAACGGTTACAGCAAAGTGCTGGACCCCAGCACAATAATCACCTCTGCCAGCATGAAGTAGCTATGAAAATCTTTTAACAGCACATTTCACTTTGAGTTCCATCCATAAGGAATCAGTGCTGGCTACCTCTGTTTGGTTTGCTCACGGAAACCAGGTTAATGCTACTAAATTAAGACTTAAGATTCATGTGAAAAAAAAAAAAAATTAGCATGAACTTGCTCCAAGCTTATTCTGTTTTAATCACAAGGAGGCATGTTATTTAAATAACATGACTGTGCTGCATATTTGATTACACTTAAATTTTAAATGTGTGACCTACAAACAAATGGGCACCAAGAAAAAAATTAAAACACATTTTTCTTGCGACTTTTCATAGTTTATTCTTATTATTTGTTTTATCTGTCTCTCTTTCTCTTGCTGTCTCTCCACTTGTCCGCCTATCCTTGTTGACTGACAAGTGGACTTCACAGAATGAATGTTTTTTTGAAGGAAAGTATAAGGAACTGTGTCCTCACTCCAGTGCTTTTTCATGTACTTTGCCATGGAAAATAAATATGAAATGATAATAATGAAGAAAACTGAGAGTGATACCTTATGGAAGATGGTGTTTTCATATTCACGAACTCCTGATGCTTTCTAATGTTTGATGTCCCAATGCAACTAACCAGGCTTTGCACGCAAACATAAAGGCGTGCACACATGTTCAAACACATTTACACACAGCTTTGAAGGCACCAGAACCTTTCCAGCTTAATGATCAATTCTTGAGATGCAATTAGACAACCTGTCATTGAAGCCTGAAGTCACAGTGTGTGTATGTGTTTGTGTGTGTGTTCATGCGGCTGTCATTGTGTTTCCCTCTCCTGAGGTGTAATTGCCAGTGGTGCTGCCACAGGGGCCTCCGGCTGTACATGAGCAGCCAAAGACAGGCCAGCCAGGAAAGGAGCAATGGCAGTAATTGGCCAGAGTGGACCTGCAGAGAAACGTGTAATCAGAGGAAGCGACGAAAAAACATGTCTTCCTCTCCACACAACAGAGAGAAGACAGAAACACAGGCGTCTATCTGGAATGGTCTACATGGAGGAATATATAGCCAAGAAAGTCGCATGATATTGTTATAACGCTGCAAAAAGAGGGTATTTCATTGAAGGTGATGAAGCTGCAACTCGCATTCAGTAGTTTATTCATATTTCAATACAGTGCAGCAGTACAGTTAAGGTCTGGCATCAAGGCTCTTACCCTGTCACTCCCCGTGGCATACACTTAAAGCCTGTGCAGAGAGAGATTGGGGAGTGTCGAAAATAAATTTCTTCCCCTGAGAAAAACTAGAATCAGAACACTCAGGTGAATTCTGATTTAAATGCTAAGCTAGGAACAGAAACTGTGAGTGCAGGGACACAGACGGGGGACAAAATCAAGGAAAAACCTGAATAAAAGAGTGGAGAAACATATCAAATGCAGATGCTTCCATGTAGGCGAGAAGCATTTTCCTGGCATTGTTTGGGTCCACTTGCCCCCTTAGAGGGAAGGGTCGATGCAATTCAATCCAAAGTTATTCTGAGTGATCACCTTTATACTTAAATGGAGCATTTCAATCCTGATAGTAAAGGTCTCTTCCAGGGGGACCATGCTTGCATCCATAGGGCACAAGGGGTCACTGAATAGTTTAGTGAGTATGAAAATGATGTGAATCAGATGCTATGGCCTTCGCAGTCACCAGATTTCAACCCAAATGAACACCTCTGGGAGACTTTGGACCAACATGTTAGACAGCGCTCTCCACCACCGTCGTCAAAACACCAAATGAGGGAATATCTTTTGGAAGAATGGTGTTCATCCCTCCAGTAGAGTTCAAAGACTTGTAGAATCAATGCCAAGGAGCATTGAAGCTGTTCTGGCGGCACGTGGTGGCCCAACACCTTACTGAGACACTTTATGTTGGTTTTTCCTTTAATTTGTCACCCGTCTGTACATGCAGAGAAAGCAGATAATTTGAACAGCTATGTTGTCACCTGAAGTGCCAGGCAGACTTTGTTACATCCTCTCCCTAACCCTAACCAAGTAGCTTTAGTTGCCTAAACTTATCCTGGCTATAACCATATAGGTGAACTTATTTTATCATGAAGGTACAGTATGAGAACTTGTTGGAATAAATCTAGTATTATAATGGGTGCAAGGTGCGTGTGTGTGTCTTTACAGTATGTAGCAGCAGGCCTGTTTGTGTGTGTAAAATCATGTTCAAACATCTCCTCATGTTCATGTGTTTATCAGCAAGATGTTGGGCTCTATTCCCTACATCAGCACTTCTCGGCAGCCGGGGCCACCCCTAATCCATACCGTCCTTGTCAGCCAAATGCTAATGATGCTGGAGTCCAGTCCATCATAGAGTCCCCCAACGAGCCACCATCCTCCACCTGCATCCCCTCCATCTGTCACACAACCACCCCACCATTTGCATCCCCAATAATTAGAAATTTTTCACAACGAGTCATCTAAACAAATCAATGCTTTACAAGGCAAAACGTGGAGTGAAACAGGCTCAGCTGTGCCTCCCTGCCCCACCTCCGCTGCCACACACCTGCACTTCATTTTAGCTGGAATGAAACTGGGGCCGCTTGTGATGATTATGTGTCATTTTCAGAGAGAGTTTCCAGAAAATCACAGACTTATGAATGGGATAACTTGAGTGAAAGGGTGATGTTGAGGTCTTACGAAGTAAGGGTCAAATTTTCCTACCAGTTAGAAATAATGATAATTATTTTACACTTTTTTATGCTAGCACTTTAGGAAAAAGGTCTGTTAGAATCCATCACATCACATTTTTTTTTCCTCTCTATTTTCATTTTTCTTATTCTGACTAGACCTTCACATTTGACTGAATGAACCCAGTTTGGTTGTAATGAATTAGGTTTGAAGCGCTGCTGTCTCTCTGTCTTGTGAGCTTGTGCACATGCTGTATGAGTTCCTGCTGTAGCTCAGTCTGTGGCAGCAGCATCTGTAACAGAGCCAGTTCATATTTAGAAACATCCCTGAATCCACAACTGAAGGAACAGGCAATGATTGTCATGGTGAGAACAAAAAGTTATATGTGAAATGAATGACAAACACACATCATATATACACACAACGGGCAGAGAGAAAGAGGAGACTGACACTCATAAGTTTGACAAATGAAGGGATTCCGGGGAGAATTGCTCAGGGCGAGATAGACATTGATATAAACAGATGGATGACTGCAGTGAAAGAGGAAGAAATATTTTCAAATGAGGACACAAAGCACACACACACATGCATATATATGAAAGAATGACAGAATGAAAACCTTCCCAGGCTTGTCAGTGGAGAATAGACACTTAAAATTGGTATCATTCTACATCTTAATATGTCCACAGGTAGCTGGCAGGTCAAGGTATATACTGCAGTACAATATCAGAATCAGAATCAGCTTTATTGGCTAGGTATGTGGACACATACAAGGAATTTGACTCCGTTTTTTCTTTGCTCTCAGTGTACATACACAGAAATAGACTTACATACATATAAAACTATACATCTTAAAACAAGGACAACAAGCTCGACAAGGTAAACATAAACATTAAACTACTATGTACAGGTATAAAAAAAATAAATAAATAAAAAAAAATATATATATATAAAGTATATATATATATACTGTATAACAAAAACAAAACAAAACAACAATAGCAAGTGTAGACAGTAAGACAATAGTGCAATGGAGCAGAGTGCAAAGGATGCTGAAATAAATATGATTACTGTAACAGGTAGCTTTATACACGAGGTAGGTGGATGTGACCGTATACACAGTATACACAGCGTGCATAGTTTTGTGTTAGAGTGATGATATTTACATGATAAAAAACAGTGTATATTTAAACAATGAGAATATATAATAATATAATGATATATTGCAGGTCCAGTGAATGTTTGTGTCACTGGGTTATTGCACAGGGATCTATGTATGTATGCTGCTGACAGAAAACTGCACAGAGGAAATGTTACCTGTGGTTGTGCTACAGGTGGTTGTTAGCATATATAGTACTTTAATATTTACACACTGGTGTTTCCAGTTGTATCTGTTACTACTTGAGCTAATACACTTTTCCACAATTGAAATGTTTTCAAGGATCTGGCAGTGAAAAAAAGGGGTTATTGATGTCTTTTAGTCAATATAATAGTATTCCAATCAGAAGAAACTCATGGAAAGCATTAATGTCAAGTTTATATTGCTCAGCTGAGTCACAGAAGAGACACAGACACGGAACAGTTTGTGATATAGACCACATCATGTACGTAATTGTTTTTATAAAAGGGTGGTGACCTGCATGCTGGATGATGGACGAAATCAATCTCTAACGTTGGTTACGACCGGTTAAGCCCTCCATTGAATGCAAGTGTTGTGGGAAGCCAGTGATAGATCAAGTCTTTCTAGCTGGCTGTGGGAGCTCTTGTGGGAAGACATGTCATGCTGTCCTGGTAAAGCTCCTCGCAGGCAGGTCACAAGAAGCACTGGAATCCTAACAGAAGAAGCACCGTCAGGCCAACAGCTGACCTGAGGGTTCGGCCAGTCAAAAGCTAAAATTGGATATTTCACAGGAAGAGTTTTAAATTTGCCATCACTGTGATAACTGCTTCCACGGAACATATGGAGAGATATGACAGGTTCAATTTAGTGTAAACTAAGAAAGTAGAAAATAACACAGTGAGACATAAAGAAAGGAAACTGAAAAAAAATGACAGCGTGGGATAATCCCTGTCTCTAAAAGTAAAGAGAGAGTATACAAAAGCTTGCAGCTTGATTGAACCTTTGTTAAATCCTCATTGCATTACAGTTCTGCACAGTTTAATACCTGTGAGCAAATATCATATGCTGTTTTTAATGGAAGTAGAGAGATTATGTGATCAGTGGATAATTACATTAGTATTTAGTATACATTTCGACATTTTTTCTCCGCCCACAAACTTTCAAATTTCTAACATTTCTCAGCCTAACCAGCCAACCTAAGTTAAATCATGAAGTCCACAGAAAGGCAGATGGAACAGAAGAAGCCTGACAAACTGCCTGTTAGACTGACAGTGTTTTGGCTGTGATCAGTCTGCTGTTGCATAATTAAACTTTCTAACAGACACCTAGTCTAAATGAAAGCCTGAGATGTTACAGCTTCCAAGCCCTGCCCTGGAATGCAAGCAAGGTCACTTTTACACACACACACACGCACGCTGTGTATAAAGAGACCAGATGGACGCTCTACACCAGCTCGCCTGCATACGGCACTCATGTGACCCTGACCACCTGGGCTCCGGAAGGTGACAGCGTGTCTCCGTAGTAATATACACACTCTCACATAGACACACATGCAGACATATCTGCATGAACACTTGTGCATGCACACACACACACCTGGACACATAATATGCAGAAGTCCAACAGTAGCTTGGTACCCTGGTGGCTAGTGGACCAGTAATTGGAGTTTTGTTGTTCAGGTAAATGCAGGAGTGTTGTGCTTTCCTTGAAAAGGCCACTTCATATAAATGATGTAATGATGAATAATGAGCCACAAATGTACTGGTGCACGCAAAGTGTATATAATGTGCACTCAAATAGTATCAGTCACAGTTTGAGGGAAACAAAGACAAGCAAGTGAGCCTGTGTGTTACTCGAACAAACAATGTTTGATAATGCTTAACTTGATTATGTTTTCGGAAAATATTTTACTAACTATCACAGGTTAATGAAGCAGTTAGTGCTATGTTCTCATCAACATACTGCTGAGAAATTACATGTGAAGACACATTTTAATGGTAGAAAATGAGTGTGACCGCCACTGTTTCACACAACAGCCGCAGTGGATTTCAGTTGGTCCAATTTGGTAGTTGGTGGGCTTGATTCCCATCAAAAAGGCCCTAACAGTAGCCTCCAGGAAATAGCAGCAGATGTGTTAGCTATTAAAAGATGCAGACACTAATGGGAAATGAGTGACACATGCAAAAGAATATAGAATATATACATCTTGTTAATTCATTGATAGTGATTAATTTATAAAGATTTATAACATTTTGTTCCGAGGGCAAACTAATTATCTTAGTTAAGCAAACTCTCTCTCACTCTTTGACAAAGAGACGCCACACACTTCACTGCACCACATTTCGTATTACACATCATGTTTGCCACATTCAATTGATGTCATACATAAGAAAAACCCTCATATATTATTCAAAGCTTGTCACTGTGTAAAATGTATAGATACTTCAAAGGGTATCATCCATTGTTGATGAGGTACAGTATACTTTGTGCATGAGCTTATAAAAACCGTGGGGGAAAGGGGGGGGGAGGGGATCTGTTAGCGCTGCAGTTTGAATATTTATGCAGTTGTACCAATCAGATCTGTCCTGTATGTGCATGTGTAGAAAGTGACACGTGTACAAGGAAAAATTATAATAGGCACTGTACCGCCACTGGTGGTGCACCATGCTCAAAAGTAATTTGCCGATTTTTTTTTCTTTTTTGTTGTTTTTCTAGTTTAATTACAGAACGTGATTGGTTGACTGCAGTCTCATCAGTATAGGGTTCTACCTGTTTTGCTGTGACTGGGTCTATGACTGGTGATATTACCTCCTAAACTATTTCATCCAGTTAAAAGAAAGAAAAGGGACATGCTTTACAACTTAACTTTATATTAAATCTCTTACTTTCACTCAAGGTGTTATCTGAGACAAAAATCTGTAAATTCACAAATAAATAAGGTGAATAGTCAGAGGTCTTCTTCTTGAATATTTCTTTTAAAAACTTATAAGCAACTAAATTAGCAACCCTAACATTAACTCTAACCCCTGATCTAAGTGCCAAAGTAAATTGCACTTGTATGAGAAGTCATGACAATGTTAACAAAAATGCAAATGTGGATAAAAAATGGCTGCCTGTGAACAGTGGTGGAAAGTAATTTAATACATTCACTCAAGTACTGTACATAAATTAAGTTTTAGGATATATACATGATACATTGTTGGAAATGAAATGACGCAAAGGTATACCTAACTAAAACACTGCTTGCGTATTAACGTAGAAGTAAAAATAACCTATTAATACAGTAATATAAGGATCATTCTGCAAAGTAAGTATGCATAAGCACTTCTAATTTTGATACTTGCATATATTTTATTAAATTTTAAATATTTGACTTTTGTTATTAAGTATTTTTACATTGTGGTATTACTACTTCTGGGAAAGTAGAAGGATCTGAATATGTTCTCCACCCCTGGAGATTACAACTTACATTGCAAGTATGGTTGCTGTAATGCACCCAAGCACATTTAGTTTTTCATCTGAACAGATTGCAGTACACATTTGCACCCTTCTTGTTAAAGCTTCACATCCTATAACTCAAGTCCAACTTGTTTTGACAGTTTTGTATTCTCTTTTTAGTTGTACTAGGCACCAAACAGCTTCAGCGTGAATGTGTCTATATGTGTCACCCACAGTCTCGTTCTTCAAACTTACAGCCAAAAAAGGCCATCTGTGCATCTGTGTATGCATCCACAGGGATGAGGAGTGGAAGTGGAGAGAGTGGAGAACTGTAGTGAGGAGGCCACACTGAGAGCTTCTGTCCTGGCTTTCAGGGAGGATAATGACAGCGCAGAGAGCACAAGTCTTTCAGCGTGGTCTATTTTGTCCACACTGCAGGGAAATAAAGACAAATTGGTCCAACCTCCTTCCTTGTATGTCCCATCCAGCATATACTTTAATCTTGTCTTTTTGAAGCTTCCTGAAATGCTCTCTTTCTGTGTCTCTTTTTTTTTCTTTCTCTCTGTACATCTCCATATGAAACTAGGGCAAATGTCACTTTATCTGACACTGGAGTATTAAAACACAGAATAACACTGCGAGGGAAGACTACTGTTATAGACTTGCTAGCTATTTTATCTCAAGTATGTACAAACGGGGGACAAATTAAAGGAAAAACCTGAATAAAAGAATGGAGAAACATATCAAATGCAGATGCTTCCGTACACCAGGGCTCACTGAATGGTTTGGTGAGTATGAAAATGATGTGAATAAAATGCTGTGGCCTTTACAGTCACCAGATCTCAACCCAGTTTCACACACCAGTTTTGGACCAACCTGTAAGACAATGCTCTCCACCCCAATCTCCATAATGATGCTGTACGTCCTTTTGTTATGTCTGGCTTTTTTTTTGGTTTTATTTCTATCTGCTGTACTCAGGTCTCTCTTGCAAAAGAGATCTTGATCCCAATGAGATTGCCTGATTAGGTAAAGGAGGGAATATCTTGTGGAGGAATGGTGTTCATCTCTCCAGTAGAGTTCCACAGACCTGGCAAGGAGCACTGAAGCTGTTCTGGAGGCTCGTGGTGGCCTGACTCCATACTAAGACACTTTATGTTGGTTTTTCCTTTAATTTGTCACCCATCTGTATATACTGTTGTGATGGTTTAACATAGAGCTGCAACGATTAATCGATTAATTGATTAGTTGTCAACTATTAAATTAATTGCCAACTATTTTGATAATCGATTAATNNATGTTGGTTTTTCCTTGAATTTGTCCCCCGTCTGCATGTATGCTGGAATCATCTCGACCTGACCATTGACTTTAAACTGCACTAATTAAATCACCTCAGCCCCGAATGATTTTCCGCCTTTGTTAATGATGTGAATGAGGTTAAGAAGTCGTTATTATGTACTAACCTCAAAGAAAATAATATCTACTCAAGTACCGTATGTTAGCTTTAAGTGGCCTCTTAGCGATGTCACTGGAGCTGTTGGGGGTTAAAAGTCTCGGTCAAAGATATCTCAAAAGAAATATCTCTCATTCACTACTCATGCCCCTGGTCTAGCTTTCCAGCAGTAAGGTTAGTTTGCCATGTCCTCATGCCAGTCTAATGCATATGCAAGTCTATACAGATTCACAGAATAATGAAGTGTGGATTCTGGAAACAGCAGCCTAAAGCCATACAAGACAGGAAACACAGCAACATGTAAACATGACACATTTGTAGAAACAGAAGCAATATATACACNTGGATTGCCACTAAAATTAGCTACTTGCCACTTAAGACTGCTATGATTAAAGGTGAAGGTGCATTTCTGATAATGTCTGTTTCCTGTATCTGTAACTTTTCTTACTCTAAGCAGAATTTAGAAAATCTCTCAGGCTGAACACCGAATATCTGATGACAGGGAGAATAACAAACTACACACCGGGAAGTGAATGCAGTGCAGGCAAGGATGAAAAAATACACCGAAAAAATACTTAAATGACTCCTCTTTGAACTCATTTATCAGAAACTTGTGGACTCCTTTGGGTTCCACCTGCTGTTTTCTGTAAAAGTTGGGCAACTCCCTTTCACAGACAGATGGAGACGGAGGTGAAATGCAGCAGGAAGGGAGGGAGCTGTTAGTAAGAGGAGACTGGAAGTCCTTTCTTACATGAAAACAAGCCTGTTTGCTTGTCACGCTGATTTTGCTAACGTCTGTCATCCCTTTTTTTTTTTTT